>JAQIXJ010002965.1:0-14145 GCA_034700185.1 Phthiracarus laevigatus
TTATAATTTTTTCATAAAATTAACATTTTTAAGATAATGCGCGCATTATATACGGAATATTAGGGAAATAAAGGAATTATTGTGTCAATGGTAATTAAAATGGTCAATAAATGGTAAAAATGTTTAAAATGCTTTTAAAAATTGTCAAATCTCTAATATGCATTGTCCTTATTAATAGTTACTAAAAGCATTTATGGACAATATATGGTCAAATAAGCCAAATTTCTAGTCCGAAGCTTCCGAAATTAATATTAAACTAGAATAAACATTAGTAATGAGCTCACTTTGGCTTAAAATTGTGTAATAACATTATTGATTTCTATTTTTAAATATTCAAAACTTTAGTTCAACATTGATTCTATAAATATTCTTAATTGTTTTAAAACATTGTTATAAATAGTGCTTCATTGATTTTTTAGGATATTTTTATTCATTCATATTTAGCTAAAAAATTGCATTAGAAAGCCAAATAAAACCATTTCGATCTTGTGACTTCATCAATGAATAACAGCAATGAATACATCCTTTATAATGTCTTCTACAAAGGTTGATAGCTATGATCCCATCCTAATATCTGTCTTATAATTATTGACAGAAATAAATACTACTTCTCTGATATTTTCTCCAATATTCATTATTGACAGCAAAAAAACACAATCATTGTTAACTTCAAAGATTTAAAGCTATGATTACATCCTAATATCTATCTTCTATAATAAAAGATAACAAAAAACATTCATAATGAAGTCTGATTAAAAGTGACAGTAATGAGTGAAGTTTCTTACAGTCTTTTCCAATAATTCCTTATTGCTGTCTTTTCCATTGGTTGACTGTAATAAACATATCTTTATTGCTGTTTTCTTCAAAAGGTGTAGGCAATGAATATATCTTCATTTCTGTTTTCTTCAATAATTGACAGCAAAGAACACATTCATAAAGCTAATTTCTATAAAGGTTGACAGCTATGATCACATCATAAATGATGTCTTCTCCAATGGATGACAGCAATAAACACATCCTCAAAGCTGTTTTTTACATAGATTGACAGCAATAAAAAATCTTTAATGCTGTCTTATAAAATTAAGTATAGCAATAAATGCTTCCTCATTGCTGTATTTTTCAATGAATGACAGCAATAAATACTTCCTCATCGCTACATTTTACAATGAATGACAGCAATAAACACACTCTAAAAGTTGTCTTCTAGAAAGTTCAACAGCAATGAAAACAGTCATTGCAGTATTCTAGAATGATTGATAGTAAAGAATAATTCCAAATTGCTGACTTCTTCATTATTTGATAGTAATGAACATATTTCCGTTGCTGACTTATCTAATGGATGTTAGCATTAGCTACCTTCATGTCTGTCATCTAGAGCGAACAGAAGCAATAGAACCATTTTTATTGCTGTCTACTCAAAAGAATGACTGAAATAATTACATTTTCATTGCTGTATTCTCCAATTTATGATAGTAATGAAAACTTCTGCAATGGCTGAGAGCAATCATCACAACATAATTGCTGTTTTCTCCAGTGGAAAACAGCAATAAACGCATCCTTATTGTTGTTTTCACTAAGGAATGGCAGCAATATACGAATATCCATTGCTGCATTCTCCAAAAAATAAGAGAAATAAATATTTTCTAATTGTCATCTTCTCCAAATTATTGCAGAAATGAATTATTCATCATTGCTGTGATTTGCAATGGATGATTATGAAGAACATATCTTTATTGCTGTTTTTTCAATAGATTACAGTAATGAAAAGTTTATTATTGCTGTAAATTCCAACGAATTACAGCAATGAACACATCATCATTGCTGTTTAATACAATCAATGACAGTAATGATTGTTTCCAACTTGGTGTCTTCTTTAAAGTATGACTGCAATTAACACATCCTCATTGCTGTATTCTTCAATGAATAACAGCTAAGAAAACATCCTTAAGATTGTCTTCTTCAATAAATGACAAAAGTTAATGATTCCTCATTGCTGCCTTATATAATCTATGATAGCTAAAAACACATCCTTAACGTCTTCTTCTCCAATCATTGACAGAAATGAAAACTTCCTCATTGCTAACATAAAAAATAAATGACAATAACAAACACATCATCATTGCGGTTTTCATCAATCAATGACAGTCTTGAATACTTACTATTTGCGGTCTTTTCCGATGTATGAAAGCATTATACACACTCTTAATGCTGTCTTCTAATATAAGTGAGAGCAATGAACACAAACTTATAGCTGATTTGTCAATGAGTTACAGAAACTAACACATACTCATTGCTGTTGCCTCCAATGCGTTACGGCAATAAAGACATAATCAATGATGTCTTTACGAATGATTGTTAGTAAATAATAATTTTTCTTGGTCTACTGCAATGGATGAAGGCAATGATCACAGCTTTTTTGCTGTTTTGTTCAAAGAATGTCAGCAAAAAAAACTTTTTATGTTGTTTTCTCCTATGTGGAAAAGTAATGAACTTCACCTCGTTGCTGCCTTCTCAAATGTATGGTAGCAATAAACTTTTGATCTTTGCTGTCTTATACAACGATTGACAGCATTGTTCATATCCTCATTGCTGTTTTCTACAATCAATGACAGTAATGAATGTTTTCTCATTGATGTCTTCTTCAATTCAAGACAGCAATGAATACATCCTTGTTGACGCTTACTGAATTGGATAACAGCCAAGAATACTTCCCAATTGCTATTTTATCCAGTTTATGACAGCAATGAAAACATTTTTTATTGCTGTCTTCTACAATGGTTGACTGTAAATAACATATCTTTTTTTCATAACATATGTTGTCTCCTTCAATGGATTACTGCAATGAAAAGTTTCATTTAGCTGTCTTGTCCAACGAATGACAGCAGTGAACACATCCTTATTGAGTTCTTTGTTGCCTATAGTTAAGACTTAGACAATCTGGGTAATCGTTAACACTAATGTTATTATTTAAAAATTTCTTATAGAAGTTTCATAGTTAACACGTGCCATCTACTCGTTTCCACTAGGAGCATTGTTATGTCACTTCTCGAGCTAGAGTCACTTGATATATCTTAATTGCTGTCTTAATCAATGGATGACAGCAATAAACTATAAACTGAGAGCTGTTTTATTCTTGTTAGAGTCGTCTCCTTCGGATGGAAAAAATTCAGAAATACTTTTTACTCCCTTCGTCAAAGAACGACAGTATAGAATGTATTCTTTTTTCTGTCTTATATCGGGTTACAGCAAGATATCTTGCTGTCTTTTCGAATTAATGACAACAATGAAACCATACACATTGCAATTTTCTTCATTGTATGACATCATTGAATACGTTTTCAATGTTGTCATGTTCAACGATTAACATCAAAGAATACAACATAACGCAGTCTTATCCAACTAATGACATCATAGACAACAATGACCTCATCCTTATTGATGTCTTCTCCAGTTAAAGAAAACAAAGAACAAATTCACTTGATCGTTTTTCCAATGGATGACAGCAACGATCACATACTCGATTCAATTTTTTCCATTTTATGGCAACAATGAGCAAATGATCAATGTTGTTTTCTTCAATGATAGGCAGCTAATAACATCCTCAGAGCTGTCTTCTTCAATGATTGATAACTATGAACAAACTTTCTTGTTGTATTCTCCAATTTATCTCATTAAAGTTTATATTCTCGTTTCTGTTAACTAAAATGGACTCCAGCAATGAATATTTCATCATTACTGTAATCTAAAATAGGTGACAGTGACATTTAGATTTCTTATGTCACATGCAACGTTATTACAATACATATCGTTATTCCATTCCGTAACGTTATCCCTATGGCTAACGTTATTACAATACATAACGTTATTCCATTCCGTAACGTTATCCCTATGGCTAACGTTATTCCAAAACATAACGTTATTCCAATCCGTGACGTTATCCCTATGGCTAACGTTATTCCATTACATTACGTTAACCCACATTGTTAGTAAATCAAACACAAACAATCTCAACTATTAATACTATAATGAACTTGAACCTTAGTTGTTAACGGACCTAATATGTAGGTCGTTATATGATAACCCAAATTTTAATAGGATTAAACAGACCACCGCAATTCAAAACAGATTATATCTAGTGAGAAACTCTCTTTCTTTGATAGATCCCTGAATTAACAGGCAATTCAATCAGGGAACTCAATGCCGTTGAGAAAACTTCAGAAATGAATGGTTTTATGAAGCGTTGGGTCACCACACATGATGGCAGCTGCCAAGGGTGGCGGCAGTACAGCCGTAGAATTACACCTGTGTATAATTCTATTTTAATTATTTGATTTTTAATAAGTTATGAGCAAAATATTAGCAAACAGAGTTGGCATGAAATTAAAGTCAAACCAGAAAAACTTCAATTAATGTTATTCAACAAGAAGTTGGATAAGATAAAAAGCTATATTCGAGTTATTAAAAGCTTACGGTTTCTAATCGAGTTCTATAAAGTTTAAACAAAGCGTTCATGTTAACAAGTATGGAGTAAAAGAAGTTTATATATTTTATAAAATACTTGAATTAAATATATTTGGTTCTAGTAGAGCAAGTTCTATTACAAAAGCAAAATTTGAAGCAGCGCAGCATTTGATATGGTCTTACCAGTTACGACATATTAAACTGTTAACATAATAATTTGACTGAGTTTATAATTATAGGAGACAGTTATTATTAATAAAAGCTATCAAGAAACTCAAATCAAAATTTTTTATTTCTTATATTACATAAAATTTGTTAAATTTTATAAATCATTATTCTGTGTTTTTATAAATTTTCGAAAGCCGAAAATTTTATTCCACATTTATGGCAAACAATGTTGAATGAATAGTGTAGAACATGCGAATAAAAATTTTGCTTTGATGTTCTAAATCTACATTTGGTAACTGTACAGAACTTGTTGCGGCAATAGAATACTTCAGAGTATCCCAATCTGGTTCGACTTTTAAAGCATTTAGAGTTAATGCACATCATCGCTTTTTGTCGATTCTTCCAGTTTCCAGAAAATAAAACTTGACAATATTTATGAATCGACAAAGTCTTAATCTTTAAAAAAAGTAGAATTAAAATTAAGAAGTAATTTATAAAATTACTTTTCCTTTTGCTTTAGAGGTTTCATTTCTAACAGGTTTTAAACCGATTCGCATTTTTCGGCTAAAATGTTAACCGATTCAAACGGATCAACCGGAGGTTTAGGTTCTACTACCATTTTTATAGAAACAGCTGTGCTATCCATAACAGATTTTTTCTAAAACCCTTGTGTTAAGATTAGTACAATTCAAATGCTGATCCATCTAAAAAAATATTATGAAAACAAAATTAATTTATATTTTAATAAATTAATATTGAGGTTATAAAAACAAAGTTAAATTATTTTCTGTTATGTTAATTGGTTCTAAAACCGAATTTAATGTATCCTCATTAACCATAAAATAATAACTAATTGAACAATGACTAAATGAGAGTGATATACTCACAAGATCGGTTCAGAATCAAACTCTGACCCATTTACCTCACGGAGGATATCAATAACTGGTGAGTTTATTTCGCCAAAACATTCAATATCCGATTCATCCTTCGATAGTATAGTGATTTCTTCAACGGGACACGCTTGTGTAGTAGCAGATGCAGTATGTGGCTTCGAAAAGGAAGGAATAATTACGACTGGGGTAAATGAAGTTAAAGTTGGTTTACGGTCATTTAAATCTGGCATAACAGTAGTCGAATTGAAGGTCTGTATTGTGTTAGCTGTGTTGATTGAGTTGTTAAAAACAGTTGAACTCTCTAAAATTAAGTTAAAGATTTAATAAATGAAATAATGATGTTATTTACCTTTCTGAATAACATGTTGATATATAGGTGTCAGTTCGACCGTATTTTGATTATAAAAGTATGACAACGGATCTAATAAGTCTCTGTCAGTATAAGCGAAATTAGATCTGAACTCAGCTGAATTTTCAGAACTTAACTGAAATTCTTCTTGATGTAAATAAAACTTTATTAAATTAATAAGATTTTCTGTAACTAATGAAATCTGTAATTAATACTAGAGAATTAATTGACAAAGTGATGTACGTTATCAATATAATTACCTTCATTGCCTTATCCGGATGAACGGAATACATAAATTTAGTCTTTTTCCTTTTTATTAATTGCTCTTAATCGGTGCAGCTATCAAGTATACCATGGGTGAGTACAAGAAATGTCCAACAATGTTTTAAATAATTAGTTGTCTTAATTAATGTCTTAACATAGTCAATTATTTTATTTTTAATTTTTTCCCATTTTCTCTTTGAAATTTACTCTAAACAAAAGAAATTAACAAAACGTTTCAAATTAACTTAATATATGTAATAGTATTTTTAATAAAAGAAAATTTAATAAGAGTTAATCAACCATGACTTAATAACTAGTAAATGCCTTAAATATGTTTAATGTTAATTTAGAATTAATCAATAAAACAGATTAAAGAGTATTAACTTTAAGTACTAGATTAAACTCTATCGTAATCGAATTATTTAAGTATAAGCTTTTAGCTCATTATTAAAAGGGGCCAGCCAATGTCAGTCCGTCCGTCCAACCGTTTGTGTCCGCACTAACTCGACTAATGATATTTGTACATGTATTTATTTGAGTATTTAAATTGAATTTTAGCCTATGAGCTCTCTATGAATGTGTCATTCTTGTTTATATATTAATTTGAAATATATGACAAGAAAATTAATTCATGGTGTAAATTAATTGAGTAAATATAAGAAATTTGTTAATTTTGATTTTAATATTGAACATTAAAAAGTTAAAATCACTATTCAAAATCATTTAAAAAAGTTACTTTAATAGACAATTTTTTATGAAACTTAATTAAATTATTTTAAGACTGTGGACAAAGATTTACGGACTGTCGGGAAATGTTAAAAGCATATATATTAATTTTCCGATAAAGAATAGATAATTTATTTAAACTAATAATTTAGTATGTAATTATCATTTTCATTATAAAACAAGAATGAACATTAGTAATGCGCTCACTTTGACTATTACTCTATAGTTGGTTTATTTTTCAAAAAGAGATATTATTTCAAACAAAAAATTATTAAATAAATTTCCACTTCAAGGAAAACAAATAATTGAACTAAAATAGATTTGTAATTAGCTAATAAACTGTTTTTTTATACTTATCTTGAGTGAATTGAACTTTAGAGTTTAATCTAAAGTGAACAAAATATTCTGTTCATTAATTTGAACGAAACATGCAGTAAATTGTAATGTGCTCACTGACAATATAATTGATGATTAAAGTTTTAATAATTTTATAGCATGTTTTAAAACAATATGGCAATTTAATCGAAACGAAACTAAATTTTATTGTTGTACAAATTTCTGTACTTTATAGGAAACGGATTTAACATTTTATAGATAAATCCAACAGTTACAAGAATTACATAAACTATAATAGAATTTCTCAAAAAAACAACTTAAGTAGTTTTAATTTTACTTGATACTTATGAACTTAAACTAATTTAGACTAATAAAAAAAAGTTACTATATCCATTGTCATCTCATTTATATCTGAATTCGAACATAATAATATATTAATGGCTAATTGCCGATAAAGTATTAAGGAAATTAAGGAAATAAATTAAAATTCTTATAAATTCTAATAAAGAAAAATCAAGATGTCTAGAAATATTGCGACACGTTTCTTTTTTTTTAAAACATGATAAAAGAAAAAGACAATGATCTTAAAACAAGAACTGGAAATAAGAAAACTCCAACTAGAGATCAAAGAATTAAGAAAAAATGATGAACAATCTACCTTTCAGCCCTGATTTTTACAATTCAAGTTATGCGATATTCGCATTCAGAAATTTATAATTCCTAAGAACTAATGGCAAAAAGTATTTAACGAGATCAGAGAAGATATTGATATCCGTAAACAGAAAGTAGATTAACTTAAGGAGAAATAAATCTGTTAATAGGAAATTTAACTATAAAAGAATGAGTCTACAATCTTTTTTATCACTTGTTTTTTTCATTGTATTCCTATCATTTAAAAAATTAGTATCAAAAAGTTAGCAAATTTATGCAAGGAAAAGCATTGTATCTGAATTATTGACGTCTGTTCCGATAATTTCGCGAGAAAGCGAATAATCAGGAGAGTAAGAGATTTCACTTTTACCAATATCGTCAATACCTATCACTTCAATATCTTTTTAAATAATTTCTTGATTAAAAGAACTGGTAGATGGGATAGTTTCGATTTCTTTATAATTAGTACCATTGTCTGTCGAGAATTCTGAATTAGATTGTGTTGCATTTGGTAGTCTATCAAATAAAAAAATGGTTATCATAGCAATTTAATAGATTAGCAATATTACCATTTAATTCCGTTTCATTTAACAAATCCAAAATTGGTTAGATTTCTTGATTGTATTTTGTATGAAATGTAGTAATATTATCTAAAATCAAATGAAAATTGTTAAAAAACCACTTTTTCCGTATTTATAACAGGGTCTATTTTCGGATTATAACTTTAAAAGTCCCTGTTTTCCCGATTTGATAAAAAGCGAATGCATTTAAGGAGGTTTTCATAGATATATGAAGTCTAAATAAACAATTAAATGTTAGTAACATTAGGTTAAAAGAGTAGTATAAATTATCCATGGTGGTGTTCTTCAAACATAAGTCGGCTTTAGAGTGGGTTGAAATTTTATCCGGATGTGAACTGATAAGAAGTTTTTTTCTTCGTTTAATTAAAAATTATTCTACATTGTCCTAATTGCTGATTTGAATGTCTGAATAACCAATATAAGCAAAACAATATTAATAGCTTGATTAATATAGTTTTGATTGATTAGTATATTATAATGAATAATATTGTTTCAATAATTTCTTAATTAATTGCTAGTATTTCCTTGCTATTTAAAATTATCAAAATAATATGATTAAATAAATTTAATAATCTACTAAAATTTAAGATCTTATGTATTTTTATATAAATTATAAGGTTGTTAAAACGAAAATAGCTTATAAACCATTTGGTTAACCAAACTATGTTTTAAGGTTTAATTAAGTCAAAACAAATTAATACTGATAATAGTAAAACTATAAGTAAAATAATTAGGATATTGTCTTAAAATAATTAAAGTAAATATTATAATACAGAATGCAAACGGACATAAGTTAAATAATCATTAGGTCACTCAGGTTGAGAAGAAATATTATCACACTAATCGGCAAATAAATTATTTAGTTAAAATAATTTTTTATAACACTAGTATTGAAGTTAAATCAGAATTTTGAAAAATAATTCACTTCTTTAGTGATTCCGAAAAAAAGTAATTTTAGTTTAATTAATTATTAATAATCATTGTTTTATGTTGGAACAATATAACCACGATGAACACAAATTAAATTTTTATAAACAAAAAAACCCGCTGGAATGAATAGACCCATTTGATAGCCATTATTATCGTGTGACAGGTCAAAAATGTGTCTGATTTCACATTAACTAATAACAGAATTTTTGATAATCCATGCTCTTTTGTCCAGTTATATGAATAACTATTAGCGGTAATGAAACTAATGAAACTAATTTTAAGTCAAATATTGAAAATTGATAATAATTTAGTGCTTAGTATTGTATTATAATAATATAAAACAGCGTTACCCCAATATTAAAACTAAATAATTATAAAAATTATAAAAACTTAAAAAAACAAACCTATGTTTATCTAATCATTAAATTCAAAAAATCTTAAAATACAGGAAAGTTTCCTTAATTCTGACCTATTCTTTATTTTATCAAATAATGTTTATGGATTTCAAATGAATAAGTTTTATGTTTTCAATGCGTACACCAGAATTCAGAGAAACCAAATGCTAACCCTTTTTTCTGCAAAAGACATGTATTGGAATCAACAATGAGAAAAAGCTGTTAAAAGTTCCACCAGCAACTGAGGAGGCATCGAAAAATAACAAACCAAAAACGGATGGTAAATGTTCATTGGTATGTGTCGAAACGGTTTCAATATCAACATCGCCACGATTAAATAGCATGTAAGTTAATGGTCAATGGAAAATGATCGCTATAGCAACACATTTTATTTTACTGAAAGTACTCAAACAGAAGAAAAAAGAAACCCGGAAAGTCGTCTATAAACTACTACACGCTTATCAACTTAACATGTCTGCTTCAACTTTAACGCATAAAAATTATGTCAATCGTCGTTAAGAAAAAGAAATTTACATAAAATTTAAAATTTCTGAACTCGATATAACTGGCGAAAGACGAGCTCCATCATATAACGCAATAAATTACAAAGCTTATAAAAGACTGATCTACTCTTATGACTTTAAAATTCAAAAACATAATTGTAAAAAACTTTATTATAAAAAAATTATTATCAGTTACTTGAAGAGTCTAGTTTATTTCATCATTTTGATACAGAATGATGACCAAGAAAACTCCTAAAAAGGTCACTTTTAAAGAAAAGCCACAAATAATACCAAATTACAAGCAAGCTTTAGTATTACTATGAAAACTAAAACAAAACGTGGATGCTTAAATGAAAATGATAACTTTCTTCAACTAAATGGTCTACAAGCTGTTAAATGTTATGATGGTACTGGTCATCATTTTGGTGAATCATCTCGAGAAACAAAGTTTTGGACTAACATAAAAATAAAACTACAATCAATTTCTAACTGGTCAAAAATAGAAAAATCTATCGACAAAGATAACCGAAAGAGTCTGTTATTTTCCTCCAAGAAATCGAAATAAAAAGACTCAAGCAACATGCCCTTGAAAATGCAATGAATCGATAATAAAGAGACAGAAGACAGTTCATCTACAATTGAATACGATTGTTCACCACCGACAAACAATCAAAAAGACTTTTATCAACTTAACTCAGAAATATAATTAAAACATCATTGTTTCATACGATTCCAGGATGAAAATAAAAAACATCCGACATTGTTATCAATTACTCTAATGTTTAAAAGAGAAACCAATAAAAATCATTGTTCATTTTAAACGTTTCTCGTTAATAAAAATAATCGAGTTTGACAACACTACTTCATTACAAAAATTGCTTATAAGATTTTACTATAAAATAACTAATCTAACTTTTAAAACAACATACAATTGTTTTGGGAGTTAAATAGAGTAGATTAAACAGTGAGTCAACTAAAAGAAAAACGTTTAATAAATAAAGAACGCTTAAATATGTTGGATGACCACAATAACCCTGATAATAGAAAAGTGTCAATAATAACAGTAAGGGAACCGATTAATGGTGTCGACATTCCTGTCAATAACAGCGCAATCAACCTTAATGACTTTTACCATAAATCTAGGTCATTCCTGTTAGACGAAAATGAGACTTTTAATGCTCCAGTTATTGAACCAGAATTAGACTCCGATACCGAAGCAGAAAATAAAAATAAAAACGATAACGCCGACAACGAAAATGCAACGCTGACAACGATACCGATTTGTCTGATATAAAATATAATGATTCATCAACAGCATCAGAATCAATCGAAGAATCAACTGAATATGAGTCTGATCGTATAACTAATGAAATTGCACCAGAACTAACAGAAAACAACACACAAAAACCTCTTATCAAGAAACTTCTGAAGACTCGAGTTCACCATCTGAGCCAACAACTAGAAGACTAAAAAGACGAATTTAAACATTATTTTTAATGTAAAACAATATTTATAATATAAAGGAATAAAACGATTAATACTTTACAAATTGAAGCATTTATTTACAACTAACTATAACATTAAAACTATAAATGCGAAAGTATTCACCCAGGTTATTATAAATATATTTTACAAAAAATAATACAACTGAAGATATTCCCACACATCTAAAGTTCACAATAAAACTAAAATCATTGAATGTCTTTCGTATTGGAAAGGTTCGAGTCTATTATCATATATAACATAAACTTAGTTTTAATATTCTTATATTAACATTCAAACTCAACAGTAATATTTAATTACTGGAAACCAAAAATTAAATTGTTAAATGCCATAAAAGCAATTTGATTGGTAAAACTAAATCAGAATGTCGTTACAAATTAGATAATTACGGAGCATTAATATATTGTTTCTTTTGTTTATGACAAAATAAAGAATCGAATTACCATTCAGACACTGTAGAATCCACATGTTTCATATGTGGTAATAAAGGGCACCTTGCAAAGAATTGTTTGGTCTTAAAATTAAGAATATCAATGCGAACAACGAAGAAATAAATTAAAGAATGTTTGTTTAAACCAATCACCAAGAAATCGTTTTTGCATTGATAATTTCTAGACAGAAAAATATGTAAACTCTCCAATGGCAATAGACATCGAATCAGTTAAGGACAACAACAATAAAAGTTTATCAGCTTGGGTTGCGATTTGTGGATTATGTCAAAAGAAAAAAAGGAATTCGGAATGGCTAGTAATCTCAGCCAAAAAACATTGTAAAAGAAAAGTAAAAGATAATGCAACAAAGTGGTCATTGTTAAAAGCTGTAGATATTAGCAGTAGTATTAAAGGTATGGTTCTGTAGGGGCTCAGCCCCCTACAGAACCATACCAGCGTTCTGCACAAACATTTCATTTATTTGTTTAACTATTTGGCAGTTAGCTTTCGATTTTTTCCTGTTTTTTTTTAATTTTTTTGTTTTAAACTAAGTATATTTAGTTGCAGTTCATTCTTTATTTTTTATTTGACTTTTTACATTACCATAAATGGTTGTGAATTGAGTATTCTCATATATAAATTGGGAGTGTAAACATCTGAAATGTTGTCTCTCGGATGTTGTTTCGTTTATAGTAGCTTTGAGTATTTTTGAATAACAGTTATCGTACACGAAATTTGTTTCTCTCACAAATTATTCAACTTGTTCTAATTGTTTAAAGTATAAGCAAAATTGTGTATCAAATAAAAGAATCAAATAAAATTTATTCAACAGTTTTAGTATTAATTTGCCGATCGCCAACGCAATAGTGACTATTTGAGTCTATTTTTTGTTATCAAGTTTAAATTTATTGTTAGTTTTTCTTCTGATTTGATTTCGTGGTAATTGTTTAACACTGCTGAGATTACTGATACGGCATAACGTGATTAGTTATCGGTGTCTCAAGTTTTGTGACCTAACTTCGAATTCATTGTATACTTCATAATTTTAGAATAATTGGTACAAGATTAGCAATCATTTTCTTTAGTTAAGCAATCAAAGACATAATACATATTATTTCCAATTTTTGCAGTAAATCTAGGATCGTATTTTGGTTTGACGATTTGCAGCAATTTTTAATTGGCAGCATTCAGTAATCTGTAAAAACCTTTGTCATATGATGTAAGTTTAAAATAAAATTATAATTTATTGTTTTGCTAAATAAACATTTTTTCATTTATTTAACATTTGCAAGCTTATTTATCATTATCGTGTTTAAACTAATAGAAATAGTTGTTCACGAGCGATCTCATAATGTCTTATATAATTTAAACGTTTGCTCAGCATATACTTTACTCTCTTTCTTTATTCAATTTCTTGTTACCACATTTAAGCCAAAATTCTGAAATATTGGCACAGTTCTTAGTTACACTAAAGTTAATAAAACAAACTTTAATAGCGTGGGTGTTTGAAATGTTGACTTTTTCAAAGGAAATGTCAGTGCGGCAGTAGTTTAAAATTGCTTAATCGTATGTTAAAAAAGTTGAATAAAACAAGTTTTACTTTTGAATAAATATATACGATAGCATTTGAATTTAGCATCAGTTAACTATTTTCTTTCTTTATTTCGCTTTCTGATTGTTCCACTATTAAAGAAAATATAGCAAATTTTGTAGTTATTCATAGAATATCTTAAACATTTATTCTCTATTTGAACATCTTAAACTTTTGAATTAACAAAAGATATTATATAATTGCGGCATACATATATATGGGTTAGAATTGTGTCAGCTGATAGTTTCTGATGCTTTCTTTTTGGTAGAATAATCTGTCCTTATATTTTCTAAACCTTTTAAATTATAGACATTCCATTATAAATATCAATTATAAAGAGAAGTCAACACAGAATTTTTAAAC
>JAQIXJ010002966.1:0-14142 GCA_034700185.1 Phthiracarus laevigatus
TCAAAATTGTTCCATTTCTAACAATATATCTTAAGCGCGCGTTCTAAGAATGAAAATTAGCTACTCGGTCAGAATTAAGCGAACACTCCTGTATATCAATAATTTTCAAAATCTGAGGAGTGAATGTAATCTCATCAGATTAAATAGACAACTATTATTCTTTGTCCAAGTTTTTTCTAAAAATTTTTTGTTGAAGTTCACGGGTAAACTTAAACGAGCCACTCTCAAATTTTTTAAATTTGAACAACACTTTTTTAACCAATTATTAATGGGTTATAAAAACTCATCTATTTTTTTACTTAATTTTTTCATTCTTTTCCTTGTTCTTCAAAATAACTAATTGAGTGCCAAGTTTTAACAAAAACACAAAATATGCATGACAGCGTAGAACATGCATATTGGTCGGAAACATGCAATTTATGTGCTTACATTTATGCACTTATTTAATAAATTCAGTGCAACTTATGTTCTTTATTTCTCAATATCACGTTTAAGGAAATAAGATCTTCACCTTATATTGGCTTTTTACTAAAGTGTCCGTTTAATTTGTCAACGTTTCACATTGTCTGGGTAACTTGCGCTTTTTATTATTTTTATCTTTTTACCACTTTTATATATTGTCTACCATTCATCATTGCTATTATTTTTCTCTAAGTTTAGAGTCAAAGGAAAATTTATATCATAAAAAGTAAAATTAGCTTTATCAAAATTATCAATATCCTTACATCCAAATTATTCTTATAATGTTTGAGTGATGTTATGTAACTTTAAAATAACTTTAATTTTCAGTTCTTAATAAATAAACATACATGCAAAAAAGAGACCTTTTCAATACTTAATTTAATTAGAATATATCTTATATTTCTTTAAACTAGTTTATAAATTTAATAATATCCATTAAATTAATTCCATTATTATACAGTTAACTAATTATCCTAAAATTTTAAAGTTGTTTTTGACAATTTTTTTAACAGTATCGCCTTATTTAATATTTTTCAATGATTTTTTTCATAGGGAGAACGGGAGATTCATAGAGAGCTCACTTTCTTAATCTAAGCTTGATTTAATTTGAATAATAAAGTTATAAATAAATCTCGGAAAATTGTATAATTTTTTGGTTAAAATATTGATTATAATATTTATAAAAAAGCTAAAATTTTGAATATACATTTCCTTAAAGCAACTAAAAACTGATTTTAAAAAAATTAAGTTTAGTATTTTTAGTTTTTTTTATTAAAAACTAAAGTTAGGATAATATTTTATTTTAAATTGAAAAATATAAAACTGAAATATTGTTTATAAAATTGAATATTATTGGTTAAAATATTTATTTATATTATAAAATTTTCACTCTGGTAACCAATCTCTTTTCAGAATACATTGGAATAAAAATATTGAGTAGCATTATAACTCACAACATTTTAGCGAAATGATTTGGAGAAAGACCTTAAAAATGGTGGAATCTCAAAAAATAATAGAATTTGAATAGAATTTCCCAAAAAATTGAAAATAATAAAAATAAAATTTTATATTTTTCAAGCCCAAAGTATTTATTTAATTTGATTAAAAAAACTGCAAAACAATATATTTCTAATTGTAATATCCACAAAATATTTCTCATAGCATTCCTACTAACGAAAAAAATTATTATATTTAATTTTGCGTGCTTTAGTTATAAAAAACTGCTAAACTGTTAATAATTAATTGATTTTAAATTTAAGCTTATACGAGATTACTAATGGCAATATATTATACAAGATTTATACAAATATATATAAGACTGTTAAAATTCTTAAATTTAAGCAAAATTTGCTATAGATATCATAAAATTTTTATGTATATTGATAATTTTTTAAAACTTTTATAATTAAATATAAACAATTATGAAAGAAAGGTATTATAAATTATAATCGAAATAAAAATAATACCAATCGAAAAAACTAAAAAAATAATTAATACAAGTTATAAATGTAGAACAGAATCAAAAGAGGAAGAAAAGCAAAAACAAAAGTTATAAGTTTTCATGGTATAATGAGAAATTTCATTTTATTATTGATAACTTCGTATGGCAGTGTGTTAGACCTAATAAAAATAAACTTAGATTACTGTAATAATAATCCAAAAATATTTTAAATAGCAGTTTAATATTCAGAAATTAAGAAAATTTAAAAATATTACCAAAAGAATTACTTTGATTTTTATTTAAATTATACAGAGTTGAAAAAAACTTAAATTCAGAAATTAACTTCATGAATGTAAATTTAAACTATTATTGAAATAGCAATTCCCAACTTATATCGAATAATTAATTTATTATACTACGTGTTTACAAGTGAGCTAATTAATAAACTTCAATCAAAAGTATCATGAACAGTTTGCTATGGATATCATAAAAGTATTATTTACATTTAAAATATATATTAACTTTAATATTTTAAAAAAACTAATTTTTAATGAAAGAATTATGAAAATACAGTGGAGTTATTAAAATATAGGACGAGAAAAAGCAATTAAAATGCAATCAAAATTAAACAAGAGCAAAACAAAAGCAACATAAAATGAAAACATCGTATCCATCTAATAACCAAATAGTTATCAACATTAGCTCGAGTTGTAGATGCTTAAGCATTATTTTATACTGTTTATTAATTAATTTAATCCCATTTATTAATTAAATAAATTTCTAATTTATTATAGTTTCTCAAATAGATGTCATAGACTGTGTAAAAATATAATTCAATTAATTTCAAAAATTATGTTTGTTTATCAAATAATAATTCGAACATGCATTAAGTCTTAAGCCGTGTCCAAATCAATACGCATTTATTCATTTTTCAAATTTTTATAGCGATCTAAATTTTTCTAACTTCACTTTGCGGCTCATTCATAGCAAAGAACCCAATCTGTTATACATGTATAATGTTTATGAAATAACGCATTTGTTACGCGACAAAATTAAAAAACATGCGTAAGTGTTATGGGGATGACTCGCGCCTAAAGATATACAGTTTCTTATAGATCTATAGTGATCTATGGGCGCATCATCATTCGTATCGTATATTTACTGTATATATAAAAATGTTAAAGCATTGAATCATTTGACAGCCAATGTTCGTTACCATGAAAACCAACACATTTTTAGTTATTCTCGTGTTTACTACGTTTTCATTAAAAACTTTTTTTAAAATAATCTACTATTTTGGATAATACTCATTAGTAGTATACTGTAGTTGAATATATATATTTTTTGTTGCTTTCAATATAAAATAACTGTTTTTGGCGAAAACAGCGCGATTAAGAATCGAGATCTAGTCTTACACACACACACATACACACACATGTCGTTAAATAACACACGATAGCTTAAGAAACAAACAAAAATCTAGTTTCTCTCCGATTTCGTTATAATAACGTATTAAATAACATTTTAAATAACTGTCACAGCGCAGTGAATAATAACTTTAATCTTTCGTATCAGTGGAGCGCAAAGTTTACGGCAAACCTAATTAAACAAAAAAAAAGCTTTCGCTTTCTTCTAATTAAAAGAATTAATTGATGGAAAAA
Source organism: Phthiracarus laevigatus (assembly GCA_034700185.1). Classification (NCBI taxonomy): domain Eukaryota; kingdom Metazoa; phylum Arthropoda; class Arachnida; order Sarcoptiformes; family Phthiracaridae; genus Phthiracarus; species Phthiracarus laevigatus. The sequence continues at coordinate 3,565 of JAQIXJ010002966.1, forward strand.
ATATTTGACTCGAAAAATGCATTAATTTATTATTAGTTAAAAGTTATAACTACGTATCAATCGATAAATACATCGTTAGATTAGTGCATAAAATTAAGTAATTTATTTATATAAAAGGTTTTCAATGTGTAACACAAATTAGTTTTTTATTTGTAATCAATATTTATTGAATTAATATTAGATTATTATATATATAAAAAAAACTTTAATGATATTAAATTAGTTTTTGAACTAAAATTATAGGTTAAAATGATTGAAGAAAAGTGCATTAGATTTATGTGCGCGCGATAACACAACTATATATTATAGCATTGGTTAATATAATGTTAGTCTAGTTTCAAGTATTATTAATATTCAGTGTCTGTCTATTACTTTAATTGAATCACAGATTTTTGCACTTAATTTCGATAAAAATAAGTGCTTTCGGGGTTTAAACCTACAAAATAAATGAAGCCCTTTTTATAATTTACGGAATACTTTATATATATTAACAACCAATTAATTAAATTAAAAATTAATTAATTAAAAATATTTATTAGATTTGGATAACGTATAACAAATAAAAGGAACGCTAAAAACTTTTAATAATTAGTTGTTCAAACTTTCTATTTTCGAAATTTTCTAAATATTTTCATGGTTTACGCTATAAATCAATAAATGACTGCGTGTTCATAAAAGATATAGTATTTTTAAAACTTATGTCTAATTACGTGATTTATTATTAAATTGAAAAACATTTTTAAATGCTCTTTTGAGAGAAAGAATCACTTATAATGCGAACATATTTCGCTTATAAATCCGCACTTAATCACGTTTATAGGCTTAACAAGCGATCAATTTTAAAATAATTTATGTTAATATTTAATAAAATATTGCATCTCCAAAAATGTAACCTTGTTTTAATAATTTCTAATATGTAATAGACTATTACGAGAAACTTATTAAAATATTCGAAAGTGAATTATTTTAATTGTTTTTAGTTTCGATGTAACAATAAATTGTTGCACAATAATAATATACAAGTTTAAGTAAACCGATCACTACTTCAGTCACTTTGAACACACCCAATGAAATCACTTCTTTCATCAAATCTTTAGACAATTATATACAGTATTTAGACGTATAAACATTTGATGTGATTATGTAATACACGCGCACAATGAATGACAATGTCAAAAATATTAACTTCTCTCAACAATGGATTTATTAATTTTATCTTAAATTAATACAAGAAATTATATATTTTAAAATATTATAAACTCATAAATTTTATTTAAATTTAAAAAGCTGTTCTAAACTAAATATAAATAAATTTATTCAATTTAATCGAAGTTTAAAAAAACAAATTATTAATTTTGTTTTTGTTTGCTTTTGTTAGTATTAATAGATTTAATGCAGACTTAATCAGTGATTAGTTTGTTCATTGTTTATACAGTAGTTCTTGAAATAACTGTACTTTACAGTAATAGTTAAACGCTATTTCGTTCAAACCACAAGTTCACAAAACTTTAATTTATTTTATAAACAATACTTTTTGTCAATATTTTTAAAATTTAATGCGAATTCAAATCAATTTTCTAAAACTATTATCCTTATTAATATTAAAAATAAAATCATCAATTAATATAAACGTGTCCATCCGGACGCACATACAAACAGAATTGTAAACAAGAACGACACATTCATAAAGAGCTCACTTTTAATAGTTATTTGCCATCTAATGTAATAGATTTATTAGTTTTCGCGTCAAGATGGCAAAATAACAAATACCTTTATTATTATAAGTAATATGAAAAATCCCTTTATAGACATAAGACTGCGGACACACAGACAGACGGACGGACAGTGTCAAAAGCATAAGTTCTACTTTTTTTATAAAAGTGAGCTAAAAAATCTTTATGAAAAATAAAATTTTATTTTTCATATTCTCATCTAATAAGTTGTTGTTTTCATTAAAGACAATAAGTTAAACTTAATTGGGTTCGATTTAACTAATCTTGAATAGATTGCAGCTTTAATAGTTAAGTTTCTAAAGATTTTTAATTAATAAAGTAGCAATAAAGGCAAAACTTTTACTAAAAATAATAAAAAGAGAATTATAAAAAGTCGGCGCAAAAATAACAATTCCAACATATTTTCTATTCTACTGTAACAGTAGACTCAAATTTTTCTTAAAATTTAAAATTAATGAGCATTAAAATTTTTGGTCAAAAAACACGTGGGACTATAATCCAATCTAAAAAATATCGGGAAATTTAGTCAATTCTTCTTCATATTAATAAAAAATTTCTTCTTTCCGCTTAATTAAGTGATCAATTAAAATCTCGGATAATCTGAAAGCGAATAGTCCGAAGGTAATGTATAGATGTGTAGATATACTATTAGTAAACCAAGAAATTCCAAAATATAGGTTTTCGGTTGAAAAAAAACAGTAAAAAATCGGTTAAAAAACCAAACATCAATATATTTTTATCCTTTTTTGAATTAATAAGCAGTTTTATTATATACAGTATAATATCTTAATTTTTTTGATTAATGAAATTTAAGAAACTGAAACAGTAAAACACTGACTAAAATTATGAAACCATTTAGTTTTAAAAATATTCAAACATTTTAATAATTCTTACTTTTAATTTTCTACGGAACGCGTTGATAATCAAATTAATTGTTGACGTTTCGATAGCTTTCTACTATTAGCTTATCTTTTTTTTCAAAACAACTTGTCTTAAAAAATGTTTCCAAATTCTATCAAATAATAAGTTATAACAAAATTAATAAAAGTATACAGATTTCAGAGTATATCCGTAATGATGATTGTGTTCAAATCTTCATCCGTCTGTCTGTTGTGTTTATTGTCGTCAGTTTTAGATAACAAAAATAATATAATGTTAAGTTATAACCAATAAGATGTTAGCAAACCTTTTGTCAAATGAAATCATATTTAAGCCTAAATTTTTACCAAATGTTTAAACTTAACTTTTATTCCCAAAATGCTTAACCTATTTCTAAAGATCGAGATAAATAGATTTCATCCGTTAATCTATAAATTCCAAATATATAGAGTACAGTAGTTTGTGAAAAAAGGTGTACATATGATTACAAAAATGCATAAACTTGTAATAAGTTAATCCTTTTAGAGAATGTTGAATGTATTTGAGCAATTATGATAAAGTAATACTATTTAAAAGTTTGTTATAAGTTACACTATTTTTGATAATACACTGTATATTATATTTGAACAAACGACTGTATGAAAATAACGCTCTATTTATTAATCATTTCTAAGAAAAACGCATTTCACTAAAAGTGCTTTAACTTATGATTTCCTTACAACTATTTAAACAGTAATACAATACAATATAATATAATTAGCAGTCATTCACATCATTGTTGAAAATGATTTCATTTATCTTTAATTCTAATACGCTTAACAGTAAATTCATTTTCTATAAATGTTAATAAAAATCGTCAAATTATCAAAATTTTCTTAAAATAATAAAAGCTTTCCAATATTATTCAAAAATGTGACTCAAAGATTACATAGATTTGGATGGATTGATTATATATATAAATTTATCAATATTTTATGAAAAATAAAAATTATGCGATTTATGATTAATTATTAATAGTAATAATTAAAGTTTAAATGTAAATGCTATAAAATTATTTTCCATTGGAATTGTTTTTATCAAATTAATTTTCTTTGAATTATTTTATTGTTTATTGTATAACTAATTTAAACGTAATAATACGTTAAAAGATTTTGAAATTAAAAGAGAAAAATAGGACATCCAAATAAATGATATGCTTTTTTAAGTTTATACGAATGGCTCAAGAGGTCTGTAATTCCCAAGATAAGGGTTTTAGCGGGTTTTTAACACTATTGAATTTAATCTTTTTAAAATTATCATTTTAAATTTGAGTTTATTTTTAAAAACGATTTCAAATATGCCAAAAGTATAAACATAAATTAATTAAAACTTGTTTACAAAATTCAAATGTTTTGGGTTTATTTGGATTTTAATTTAAAAGCATTACATAAAAAGTAGAGGTGAGTCCTTGAATGCTAGGAATAGTTCCAGACAGGTTTCCTCAAACATTTATTGATAATTCAATTTTATGAATATATATATCTATGACCCGTTCACGAATTAAATTTTTGTGCCATACTTCGTAAATAGAAACTAATAAATATAATATTAGTAAACAAAAAAATGACAAAAAACATGACACAATAATTGTAATGTTTGTCTAGTAATATCGATATAAACATCTGTATAAATGCGGAGACAATAACAACAGTAATGTTGTTTTCATGTTATTTATATCCTCCTATTGGTATATTTATTATATTATATTATTATTGATAATAATAATTATTTTCACATGTATTGTAAATGCAATAAAACAAACATATGGACAAAACATGCACATGCACTGACAACAACAATATTAAGTTGTTTTACTTTAACATAAATTGAAGCACTTTTTCCATTACTTTTATCATTTTGTTATCAATTTTCTTATGTCTAATCAATATAATTTAAATAAACACTAAAGCTTTGCGTTAATTATCGTTTAACGTAATCATAAATAAATTTAATAATTATAATATGTCTATAATTTATTTATTTTAAAAGTAAATTTTGAAAATTTTGTTAGTTTTAAGGAAAGTTATTATAAAGTACTACTGTAGTAATAAACACATTAGTAATTTTTATCATATTATGTACTACTGTTTTGCTAAAAATGTTTTAACATTTTGATAAAATAATCATTAAGTTTTGTTTCATGATTTTAACGGCGTTTAAAAAATTGTTTAATAATTATGCTTTTTTTGCTTCTTTTTAAGATTAAAAATTAGTCGAATTTTGAAATGTTTACATATTATTTAAATATTGATAAATAAATCATTATTTTGTTTCAAATAAAAATAATAATAATAAATAAATAAAAGCGATTTGAAAGTGGACTAATTTTCACGTCCGTTCTTGTTTTATAAAACAAATACAATGTTATGATATTGTTTATAACATCTGTAATACAAATGAATTATTAGTAAAAAAACTTTAATAATATTATTGTATTGTAAATCACGTGTATTTTGAACAAAACATATGTTTATATCATTTGTCATTCAAATTGAAATAAATATTTTTTAATTGCATTTCACAAATAATTATAAACTATTTTTCATCAAAAATAGAAATTTAAGCAATAAATGCCTATAAATGCTATATAACTGAAACCAATCCTTAAATCGTTTCATAATTAAAGGAAAATAAATAAACCAAATCCTAATCAAGACTAAAATTATATTTTAGATTTTTTTATAAATTCCAATATTTTATTTAAATATAATTTATGTTCACATACAATGATATTTTTTATGTAAATTTTAATTGATTAAATTAAATGGCAACTATTTGGTTCTAATTATTAATACTATTTAATTTAATAGTATTAATTAAGACTAGAAAATAAATCCGCTTTCGGCAGGAAAATAAAGCACAAAAATCATTGTAAACAATTTAATTTATTTATCTAAATAAAAAAGAAATCGTAATTTTTATTTTCATATATAATTTTAATTGAGCCATAAATAAATAATTATCGTTGTTCCCATACGGATTCATAAAAAGAATGAATTATAACGATAAATATAATTAAATAAAATTTTGGGAGAAGGTGGGTGGTCGGGCCCACTTCTACCGGTAACATAGGGTCTAGAACATATATGAGCTTGCTTTTTGTCTTTACGCGACTGAGTGTTCATTCTCTTATAATTACAGAACTATAAAAGGCTACGCTGCTGTATATAGCTTTTTTTATTTTTTTCATTAAGCCTATCAAGGTTACAAAAAGACAAAGAGCATTCTCATTAGTGGTCTAGAACGACGAGCAACTGCCCACATGTTGTAATTAATTTTTAAATGAGAAGCGACGGATCTTTCAACTCGCTGACGATCTTTCAACGCAAACCAAATCGAGCTTCTTTCTTGTGGCTTTCAGGGTCAGCATTCGAAATCTCATTAGCGAGCAACTGCCAAAATCACAAGAGTACTGGATGAAAATTGTACTTTAGATCGAAGACCCCAACATCTGAGCGAACATATTACACCCTTAAGAGGGACAGTCTAACCAAATTTAAACCAAAAGTGCAAAATGACATAACCATGAAATGGGATCGAAGCAAACCGAGAACACAAATCGATTTTTCGAAACCAATAACTATTTGCCTGGTGTGTAGAGTTACGCGACAACAGCATTGAAGAAATGGTTGCCCGCGATTCTTGTCATACGCACCTGCAACGCAGTTAAGCACAAACTCGCTAACGGCCTCAACTTCAAGCCATGCGATTCAAACGATTCTCATCACTCTTCACATCCTCATCAATAAGCACCCCTCAGACCAATTGCCGATTCTGGATCAACAATCACAGAGATTTCAAAGTAAATTTGGCCTACACCTTCGTTGGGACTGGAAGTCAGGAATTTCGTTGACGCACATTGCAGGGTCCACCGCAATACTTGCGTCGGTCGACGCCAATATTGAAATTGTCGGGAAAACGTTTCAGACAACTGTTAACGTTCTAAAGGACTTAACGCATGACATGTTAATCGGTCTCAATATCTCTCGCAGAGCAAATCTGATCAAACAGCAACGGCAGATTCGGTATTATCCTCTCTCACTCATAATCTCCCAGGACAATAGCAAATCAATCAATTGTTGGATCGAACCGACGTCGGTTCTTCGATCCATCTCTTCACATCCCTCTCACCACAGACACAAGCGGCACAGGGTTGGGTTCGGTTCTCACACAAAATTGCAAAAATGGGTAGTAGCCCTCATGCAGACTGATTGAGCATGAGGCCCGCTATTCGCCTCGCCGTTGTTTAAACAGTAAAGTACTTCCGGCTTTATCTCTTGGGCACTGCTTTTCCTGTCGTCAGTGATTGTACGAATTTTGGAGTTGTTCGAGTGATTATTGTTCAACATCAATGACCCGAAATCAAAACTGATTCTTTGGTCAGTCAGGCTGAGCTGTTTCGATTTCAAAATCAGGTCTGGGAAAATCAAAGTAAGCTGATGCTCTCTCTCGACACACTGTTCTCCACTTAAATCAACACGAGTTCTTTCAGTCAGCTTGAAATCGCAGCCTACGAGCTGCTCAAACCATAGATGGTCCATGATCTCACATGGAACAAATGTCGCGAAAGAGAAAAATTGGTTGTGCCACCAACCGAATACGGAAGTCACCCGAAAATTTCAGAAGACATGGGACATCAAGTAATCGAGAAGACAGTTCGAAGCCTTCCCAAATCTTGACCAAAAATTGCATGCGTTTGGTTGGCTAAATTAAATCTCTATGAATAAATTTAACCATATAACGACAGTGGGTTTTGAAATTATTCTAATTCGTGTAACTTCCTTAATATATTTACCTTTACACCACAAATCATTAGCTGCAAGCTTGATAACCATTTTAAATTTGTTCCGTAAAGTTTAGACAACTATAATCATTGTTTGAAAGTCTTACTCAACTAATAATGTCATTATATTGTATTTTATGTAAAATTCAATTGCATTATCTGCAATATTTATTTGTGGACCTAGTAAACTGTTAATTTTTTAAAATTAGTATACATATTGAAATAAATATTTAGTTTGTTATAATGAAATAAAAAGGACAATTTATCTTAATATTTAAAAGAAAAATGATTTTTTATCAATTATGAAAAAAATACTTATTCTGTTATAAAAACATGCATAGAGTGATCGGATTACAACCATCAAAAACCTATTAAAACCTATCCAAACCTACGAAACATATCCAAACAAATAGATGAACAGATAAAGTCAATTAATATATTATTTTTCTGAAATGCCAGTTAGAGGTCAAAAATGAGTGATAATCGTAAGGGAACGGAAAACTCCGATTTTAGCGAAATTTAAATAGGCTACAGGGTTCGCAATACAGGCCCAATGATAAATTTTTTAATTATTATTTATTAAAACTATATTAGGGACGCTAAAAACATTGGTGACCTCTGTTTTACTCACTAACCGCTAATTCTACCGAAGGGTAACCCCACTCCCAAAAAAATTGAATTAAAAATAAATTTTTTTGAATGAATTGTAATTAATCAAAAATATATAATCAATCGCTATCGGTATCATCGTCCATACGTGGATAAATTGGATTGAGATTAGGCGGAGCATTGTCGAATGGGCCGCGATATATTGCTGCGATATGACGCATAAATATCAATAACTTATGTCCACTTTTATCATGCTTGTAATGCTTCTCCAAAATGAAGCGATCTAGGTAACCTTGAATTATATCTGGAGATAAGCATGAACTAGAAAATTCTGTATTATGTTTGAATGTATCTCAATACTCTTACTCAATGGAAGCCTTAAGTTGTTTCCACAAATTTTCTATGTGGTTTTTTATGACATCTTTTCCGCAGGAGGAATCACTTTCGCTTGCAACTTCACTGTTTATATGAATAACGGTTTCGTGCCCTAAGAAACCGAATCGATAGCCATCATTTACTCTGGAAGGAGCGTTGTCTTTATCTATGTCTTTGTAAATTGCCGCTCCATCTGAATGGATCTTCCTGGAAACTCCATCGGTGTATAATTAAGAATATAGAATCCTTATTGCAGTTATTAATGATGCGAAAAATAAATTTTGTAACGTCTTATTGTACAACGGCGCCAAAAATGCAGAAATTATGCCGTTGCGCAGCAGAGGGAATACCTCTATAGTTCTTGTTGCGCCATAAGTGACTTTCGTCGACTTCCACAACAAAACAATGTCCACCTAATGGTACATTCTTCATGCGGACAAGTTAGTTATTATGTTAAAAGCAGATGAAATTAAAAACAAATCACTTTATAATCGTTTATTGGTGGCATATGCCACTTTAAGTTTTGACATTTTTGCCGATATTTCCCATATGATGACTAGATTTTGAGACATTTTTGAATTTATGAATAAATAATTTTACTGAAAATAGCGGCATATGAAACTTTTTTATTAAATTTTTGTCATTTTAACCGTTTTCCCATTTCGGCTTGATTTTATGTAGTTTTTTGCCATTTTGAGTCTGAAATGTTGCTATTTTTATGTCAAACCCAACAAATTCCACTCAATTTTCACCATTTATGCCTAAATTTTTATATTTTGGCTAGTTTTGTAGTGTTTTTTGATATTTTTTCAACAAAAAGCGGCATATGCCACTCAATTTTTAGCCTAAATTTTGGCTTCTTTTATCAGATTCTTGCCTATTTAAACACAATTTTGTCCATTTTTGACCCTTTAAAAGCCAAGTTTGAGCAAATTTTTAGTAGTTTTGACCGTTTATTTTGTCCTTTTTGACTAATAAATTCCCTTAATTAGCATAAGAAGTTGGTAAATCCCTTTATTAGAGTAAAGATTAAATTCCTTTTATTAAAATATTGGTGTGCACAGACGGACAGACGGACATACCCAAATCCATATATCTGACAAATTTGCAAAGTCAAATAAAACAAGAGTGGAACACACAAATTATGGCATATTGTTTGGTAAACAGTTTCTTATTTGAGCAATATATGGATTAGGGAATATGGGAAACTGGGGGGGGGGGACAAACCGATAACATAATGTCAAATTTTTAATATGCCATAAAAATTATTAAAAAATTTATCATTGGGCCTGCAATGCGAACCCTCTGCCTTGAAATAAAGAAGAAATCAAGATTTTTGATACAAGAAATGAAGAAGATTGGAAGCCTTCTTATAAAAAGCGAATTGTTAGCGATTCTGATGAACTTCAGAAAACGATTTTTAGTCCGAAGCGAGCAAAAACAGTGTGTATAGCAAAACTTAGAGCGTCTTCAACTATAAATAAAATGTCGGAAGAGTCGGATAAAGAGTGGTTTAGTAATATATCCCAAAATACGAGTATTAAAGTTGATTTAAAATTGTATGAAAGCGATTAGCAAAACCTGGCCTTAAATGAGCTGAAGAAGCGAGACTCGCAAAACTTAATACTACATCCAAAGATGGCTTCTATAACGAGTTTCAATATAGTTTCAATCGAGTTTCATGATTTATCCGTTATTGCATTAAATGTTGTTATGAAAACTTCATGTCCCTTTGATTGACTAATTTTGTCTAATTTCAAAGTTATTTACACATTTTTGACTAGATTTTGGCCATTCTGACCCTTAAATCCCTTTTTAAATATAAAGTGTGGACAGGCGGACACCATCTAAGTCCATATATCTGGTTTGGCAGTCACATAAAAAAATGTTATATAATCCATGATTTTATTAAACGCTCGCAATCCATAATCCACACACACAGGGATCAATCATCCCAACGTATAAACTAACGCTTGCCGCTTACACTGAGCCCAAACCACATAAGATCGAGCACTATAAAAGCTTTATTCACAATAGTAACGTATGTATTATTCAATTGAAATTATCGGTTTAATAAAACTATTATACTTTCAAACAATATTTATATCAACAATATATCCGTAATTAATGTCACATTTTATTATGATTTCAATTAAAATT
>JAQIXJ010002967.1:0-14139 GCA_034700185.1 Phthiracarus laevigatus
AAGAAATAATCTTTTTCAACCTTTGTAAACAAATAATTTACATTTAATAAACATCGAATAGACGGGCGGCTATAAGTGCAAGCTATTAATTTGCAAAATCTCACTTAATAATAGATAAAAAAGTTATGACATTGAAGAAGAAATAATCTTTTTCAACCTTTGTAAACAAATAATTTACATTTAATAAACATCGAATAGACGGGCGGCTATAAGTACAAAAAGTGGTTTTCTAAGTAAAACATAATCCTAGACTATTTGTAAAGTTTCTGCTTTTTTTCCATATTATCGATATATTAACATCGCACATTTATTGAATAGAAGAGCAGGTGGAAGCATGCGTTTTCACAAGAGTAATTCAAATTAACATATGAAGTTTCCATGTTTTCGATTTGTTGAACAAGTGGATCTGCGTAAGTAAATCATCTTAACTAAATATATTTTTCATGATCTGCTCAACCTTTTTTATTTGTATAAAAATTTTCCACATATTGTTCATTTTTTCATCCCACTCGTTTTCTGATTAAATGATAATAGTATATCACTATTATACTGAGTACAGATATAACATTCGCCTATCATTACTTTATTATAATCAAACCAAAATCATTGATTTTTGAATTGTGCATAATTTTTTAAATGTTGAGCTCTACACAGTTCAAGTTGAACAACAAATAATTGTAGAAAATAGGTTGATATTTCGAGAATAGGTTGAAATTTCCGAATCAATTGTATAGTTTATAGATTCCGCAAAAATTGTCGGATGTCGAACAAATTCTGTTTTGTGATACTCTACGCACATTTAATAAATACCTAAAACCTTTGGAAAAAATTCAATTTTCTTTTTCTTTCAAGAATTTTTAAATGCGATGACAGTTCTCACTTTCACATTCAACACCGACTATAGTTCATGTTGGAAATTCAATATAAATGAACTTTTCAACACGTGCCACATAAAATGAAAATGATGTAACGTCCTTTTGCAAACTTGTTTAAAATAGAAAAACACTTTCAGATTTAAAACAGATAAAACTATTATCTCCAATTTGGAAAACGAAAATGCTTTTAACGTTTGTGTCATCAGCATTAGAAGTTTCATAATCAAGAGCAGCAAGAGATGATAAAAAAAGTCATGCAGGTCGTTTTTGCCGCATTCTTTGAAATATCTGAAGAAAATTTCATCAAAAAATGTTTTCATAGAATCTCAGGAGTAATTTATTGTTGGTAAATGGTAAAGGTATGGACCTTCGATAATAGATAAGGAGCCCATATCTATATGAGATATGAATATTTACTGTTATGTTAAAATTCTCTATTAAGTTTATTATCTTGTGCATAACCTAAATGGTGGCGAAGTTATTTTTAAGCTGACCAGAAAAAACTCATAATTCGAAATAAACTTAATTAATAGCTCTAGTTTTTTATGTATCGAATTTTTATGTAATAATTATAAAACCAAAATCAAAAACGGTTTTTTGTGTATAATAATAATCTAATAATAGCTATTTTAGAATTAATAGACATAAAATTAGTCAGAAAAAGTTTTTCAAACTGTTTATATTTTCCGTCCATTTTTAATGCGATATTATTCACAGTTAAGTATCGGAACGAGTCATAGATTAGATCAATCAAATGAAAATGTTGACGGCTTTAAGATGGACAAAATATTTCTTACGGACGAAGCTTATATGAATTGGTTAAGAAATGGGGTTTCATACGTTTTGGTCTCATTATCACTGACATCGATAACTGCAGGAGTCATCAACCAAAACCATTAATTTATGGTGAATTACTTGCTATCCAATGATTTTTTAATTTTTTTAAACGCTTAGTAAACGACAACTTATCACGCTTTCGCTTAAGATATAACCAACATAAATCGCGATCAAAATACGGCAAAGATTTTCAAGCAACAAATATGCGGATCACAAGCCATTTTTATCATACGTTTGGAGCCAGGTTTACACCTATATATTCTCACCATTAGTTGTCGACGTAGAATTTGCTTCAATGATAGAGTAAAACTTGACAATTTTTGCGAACTTCTTCTCTCAATTATGCAGTTTTGGGCAGCAATTTCACGCATTATCAGGTAAAGGAAACGTTATATAATTTCTTATGTATTATACACGCGTGTTGATTAGACACGGTATCACGTTTAATGCAAATAATAATTAGAAATATCAGCGGATTAATTAATTAGAACGTTTACTTTGAGTCAAGCGGACAATGACAACGATAACATTTACTGGTTTGCAATTATGAGCAAAATCATCGACATTATACGCCTATTAAAGAGAGTCATTGGTGTTATAATGTTTACAATCGGCTCAGACAACGAAATTAAAATTTTTATTACTTGACAAAAAGTTTACTGCCATCAAAAGATGCGAAACCTACCGCGATAAGCTGTGGTTTCTCAAGTGATAACACAGGTTGAACAGATATATAATGGAATTGCTCACAAAAACGAGCATTCCATTGTTAGTCGCTTTGCACAGGAAGAGACCACTTTCGTTCAAGCAGTTATCGGTCATTTTTTAGTTTATTTAGATGAATCACTTGTACGTGATCTTTAGATGATTTGTTCAAACACTATTGCGTTAACAATAGTGGCATCTAATTTGTAGAGAGATGGTTGCCTTGAAGAGAATCTTAATAAACGATTCCTAGCGATAGAATGGCTTATGGGCGGAACCATATGTGCAAATAAATGCTAACATATATAAACACAGTAACCAATATTAAGTAGGATGTGTAAATTGGTAACGGCTCAGAATTGGCAAAATAGTATATTTTTTACTCCTTAAATCAAAGGTGTTCCTAAAATGTAGGATTTGATCTAATGTTTTTCCCGGTTCGACCACAACCTCGAATTTTCGAGTTATATGTTTTTGGGGAATTATTTGTAATTCCAAGCCCCTAAACCCACATGAGGGTATAATTGGCTATGAAATGGTAAGATTAATCTGATCAAAAAATAGAAGTCTACATAAAAAATCCCCTCCCCGAAATAAAATATAAAATGTAAATATTTTAAGTAAACATACAAAAAATTGCTAGACATGAACTAAAACAAACAATACCATCAAAACTTATTTAAACTTTAATAATCCGTGCGAAGCACGGGCTAAACCCTAGTATTAGTAAATTATTTAATACTTATCGCCTAATGTTTTGATTTATTGAAAACTCCATATACAGTATATTAATGTTTATACCACAAAACAGAATTATATTTTAAAATGAATACCATTATTACTGAAGTTAATAAAAAAGTATTCATTGTCAAGTTTGAATAAATAAATAAAAATTCTAATGTAACATTGCATCATAATTACGTTTAACCAAATTCAGTTTTAATCCAAGCTTAAAGTTTGCTATAGTAATCATAGAACGAGTAATAAATACGGAACATTTATAACTATACCTAACAGTGAATCTACACCCAAATGATTAGCTAATAATTGATTGCATCAGTGATGACTTGTAAGATTATATTTCATCACAAGACACGCCATACTTCTTCTGCGATGTATGCTCTATACATATACATGTCTTTTTCTATCCGTTGTTCTGCTGATAGGTTTGCCTACACAAATACATTTTATTATTGTTACCTTAATATGGTGTGCAAAACTTAGTACACTTCTAGATAATCAATCGAAATGTCTATAATTTTAATTGACTTCTAAATTGTTTAACAGATTAGATGTCTCGATTTATTTTAGCGCTTCACTCGACTGATAGCAAAACCTCATTTTGAAAATTGTTTTAATTTGTTGAAAAAACAATTGGGCTTTAAAATTTGGAAACTAATTTGAATTGGTTTATATATATTAATATTTACAAAGTCAAACAATTGTTAAATCTTTCTTATATTAAATCTTAGTGATTTCCATCAGTGATCGCGGATGTGAGAGTTTTTCCACCACTGAGCGCGTTATTTTCTACATTCTTTGCACTGCATTGTTGGCTCCGCTACTGCGTTAAGCTCATTCACTCTCATATTCTGGTGTATCTCTGTTACGCATTAACTCTTGCCTCTGCGATCTCTGATTTCCATGTTATCCTTCAATGTATTTTAAAACATATTCGCAAACTAATAAAAAATATTTTTTCGCGCAATACTTTAAGTTATTTATTAAAATTATTTATTTATCATTACCAACGTGTCTCCGACTCTAACGGAATAGGGAGTATATTCTTTGACATTTCAAAATTAAAGGGAGCGGTAAAATTATCAAATTTATGCGACACTTCTGACCATGTGACCAATGATTTTTCAAAAAAAATTTATTCCAAAACTCATCGAATATGAAGGACAGTTTTTGAAAATTTGGTCAAAATATATGGTATCACAAAAAGTCAAACAGTTGCAACGTTTCTACACTTCTTATCATCATCAGTCGATTTATGAAAATTTAAAATTTTTAAAAATTAAAAATTAAATTAAAAAATTAAGAAACTTTAAGTCACAACTAAACTGCACAAACACTAAATAGTAAATTTTAAAAAATGCTATGGTTATCTGCTACAGTACTAACAAAATTTGTTTATTATTTTAGGGTAAACTATTCGGTGTTAAATTTCAGTTTAGCAAGAATTTTTAGCCTCCCTTTTTGGACTGTCTAACTGTTAAATATTAAAAATTCTAAATCTTCATAAATCGCCTGATGATGACTAAAAGTGTCTAGTCGAAACGTTGCGCAAATTATACGTAAACTGTCGTGTATTAAAATATAAATTTATTAAAATAAATTTATCTAAAATTCAAAATAAAATTTTGCGACAGTATAATTCTGGATTATTAATATTTCAAACAGTTTTGATTGCGAATTTTTTTACTTTTTACAATTATTTACTGCCTTTAAAATTTAAAAATTTTGGATAGGAATCAACTTTTTGAAATTTCTTTGGAGATTAATATTCTTTGTCATCATTTATTCATTTAACGATATCGATTTGATATTACTGTCTATTTGTTAGTTAGTATTTTTGGGAATTTATCTTTTAATTAAATAATAATATTTAAAGTTTAGACTAACTGAATAAATAAATTATTCTCATTATTTATATATACGTTTGGTTCACGTTATTTAATAATTTTTATTAAATTAATATTATATATGGTTAATTTATATATGGTTTATTATTAATAACCAGACAACGGATTTTTTTGAAACAAATTAAGAAATTTGAAGGTTATTTGGGAACAAAAATTTTAAAAATGGGTGGTTATAAAAATCATAGCTTCATTAGAAAAAATTATTATCTTTCATTATTTCATTCTCTTTTTTAGCCAAGAATATAATTATAATTAAAAATCGTAATTTAACTGCAGCAGACTAAAATTAATTTTGCTTCAAATTAACATATGTTGAATTTATTATAATGTATGTGTAAGATTTTTCAGAACTAAATAAATTTAAAATACTTTATATTACACTAATTTTTTCAATACATGTGTTTTTACAATGTTTTATTTCAATTACATTAATTACAATGATATTTGGTGGTGTAAATTTTGTGGGTATGACGAAAATTTGACAAATTTGTTGTTTTGGGGAAATTTGGAATATAACCAAAAAGCCGTAGTCTGCTATTAACAATGGAAAATAGAGAGCTAGTTATAATTCTTCGCTAAAATGCACGAAAATAAACTTCCAATAAATAATTCATAATTTCGTGATAGGTTTTTAGAAAAGTAGTATCGATTTTAATTTCCTAAATGGAAGTTTTATTTCATTTAACAATTCAAACATTTTTGTGTACCGCTTATTTGTAAATTGATTAATTTTTGTTTATCAAGCAATAAACTTGTGGATACATACATAATTGATGCAATGTTTAATGCATGAGACACATTTTTTGCTGTGTAAAACTTGCTATAACTTTAAAAAATTTAGATATAAGAAATTACTACTTATTAATTTTAATCATTACAGATATTCTATTTTAAAAATATTTGGAAACACAAAGTAGAGTTATTAAGGATAAAGAAAACAAGAATGACACCCTAATAGAGAGCTCACTTTTCGCAGGTTAATACACACTTATGCAATGAATAATATTTATTCTAATACCATGATATCAAGTCTTTATTAATAAAAGAAATAAGTAAAATCCCTTTATTAATTTAATTTTGCGGAGAACGGGATGAGCGGAAAGAAATTATCAAATCCATTAGCTAGACTCTGTCGAATCAAAGTGAGTTAAAAATTCGTGCCTAACTTTTTAAGCTTTAATTATCAAAAGCAAAACTTAATAATCAGATATTTTTTAAAAATAGAGTTAATGAATTTGACTAAGCACTGCATCGCGGCATGTAGTAGCGACATGTACCAACTTTAAAACATATATCGCGGTGTCATTCCCACTAATCCAGACATATACGCACACTAACAATTGACTGCGCCACTTCGTATACTCTTTCAGATGAGAGCAATTTATGTTACATTGAAATTCCTGATGTACCTACAGACTAAAATGGGTTTTCAATGAATTAGTCGTTCTTGTTTATAATTTCTATTAATAAATGAGCAATATTTGCACGAATGCCATATAGTGGTAGCCATTATGGGTGGAGAATTAAAATTTTGGGAGATTATCTAATTTCGCAAAGTATATAAGCACCTATAAAATTTATAGTATAAATATACCTGTAAATATAATTTCATTGTTCATTCAGGCTAGACTCGGTCTATTGATCTTAATTCTTTATAAAAGTTGTGTCAAAAGAATTTTTGAAAATATCTAATAAATTTAATATTGAATTGTAATTAAAAAATTTTATTTTATTGCATTGCATTGGTTGATAATGCTATTATTAAACAAATATTTGATCATTTAGTGAATAAAAACAACTTTATATTGATTATTAAAACTTATTTTGTGAAATAAGTCCTATTAAATCATATAATTTAGTTTTATAATGTATTCAACTAATATTCTTATATTGTATTGGTACAGATAACTGTGGAGAAATATTGCAAAGTTCACGACTTTATACTACAAAATAAACTTAACTATTCTTGTATATGTTTCGTTCTGTACAAACTAATATTAATAAAAATAATTAGTGACATTAGCTAAATAAATAAATTGCTAACATTGTTAAACTAATTAAGTAATTTAAATTAGGGCCAATTTATTAATAATAAATCAACAGATCATGTCTCAAATTAAATCATTTAAAACAAATGATGTAAATTACTTGATTAACTTACATCGTTTATGCGGTGTGTCGTACTTTGGTGCACCAATTAATGCCAAAAATCAGTCATTAATCTGGAGAGTGTCTATTATTCTGTGGAGTGTATTTATCTATAGCATTTGCTTTATTGAGATGAATTATAATTTTAAGCTTAACGTAATATCGCAAAATATTCGTTCGCATAGTTCTATAATATTCAATATATTATTGAAAACATGCGTTCTATCATACTTCTCGCTACCATTTATTATCAATTTTTATCTTTTTCTGAACGGTGAAAGATTGTTGAAGCAAATACGGAATAAAACCTATTTATCAAACTATGGCCAAATTGGTCCACATTTAGAGCAAACGAAGACAGCCATTATTATAGCTTCAGTTCAAGCAATAATGCATATAAGTTCGCTAATTTTGGTCAATGTTATTAATTATATAAACTTAGGTTTCGCTCTGCCATTCGGCAAACTAGTTCTCTACGTTATCTACCATTCAGCTCTAATGGTAGCGCAGTCCTCTGTCATCACTATAATTGCATACGAAAGTTTTATGATCAGAAATTATTTGAATTATATTAAAAAAATGTCTATACCCTCACTGTTGCCAGAGATTCATCAAAACCTTTGCAAAATTAAAGAACACGTAAAGCTATTAGACAAAACAGTGTCACCTATTATACTGATATTGCTTATGTTCGGATCACTAGTTGAAGTGTCATCGATTTGTATGCTATGTGTGGTTCAAGTCAAGTCGTACCAGTTTTCGATTGCTATCAAACTGATATACGATTATCTGCTACTGATGACATCTTTGTGCTGTGTTTCACAAATTATTTCCAACTGTTTCGATGATTTTTGCGATTCAATCGAGAAAAAGTTTAGCGCGAGTTGCGCGTCGAATCCGTTTGTAATACAATATTTAAATTTGTTGAATAACTACCGAAATAATATTGGTTTCACAGCATTTCATTTATTTAAAGTTCGTTCATCAACGCTAATGACTATTGTGTCGTTTGTCATATCGTATGCCGTTATTCTTATTCAAACGAGTGGAATCTCTTTAGACGTCACGAAAATCAATAACTAAATTACTTTTTCTAAATACATTATTTGTGTTTGATTCAACACAAATCACATAAATCTGAGTTAATAGATAGATTTAAAAGAATATGTTTTGGCAGTTCAATAGAATTATTAAGTCACTTCACAATGAGAGCCTAATTTATTTAATGAAACCAATAACTTTTTTAACGTCTATTGTTATGGGTTTAATTACATCTTATTCATTGAATAATATTAAATAATCAATAAAATAAACACATAAAGAGTTTTGCGTTTGTGTTGTGGCAGTAATAGAAATAAAAGTTCAAAAAATTCATAAGTCATATATTTAAAGCATGCCAATACGTTTCATAAAAAAAAACTGTAGTATTTTTCTTTTTAGATAAAAATAATTTATGCTTATGCAGACATCTGTTACAATATAGATATGGAAAACAAACGAGAACAGCAAAAATATTGTTTGCATTGTTTCTACTCTAAAGGGTTTTTCGCAAATAGGCTTTTATTATATATTGTATCGTTTTTAAAGGTCTTTTGATAAAATATGATATTAACAAACCTGCTAAAGTAATTTTATAATTTCTTATTAATTATAAATAATTATGAGCACAATTAAATGTTTTCATATTGTTATTCTAGAATTATATATGTATTACGAAATAATATTCTATTATAATTTAAATAAATTAAATGAAAACTGCGAAATTCCCTTGCGAATTACATTTTTCTTTTTTTTAATTAGTTAAGTATATTCATCTTAAAATGGCAAAAAAATATTCCACTTCTTTGTTTTATGTACTCGTAATATCTTTATTTTGAAATACAAATCTTATTAAATTAAAGCTTACTTTTAAAAATTCAAGTTATGGGATTTGAGATTTTTGTCCGACCGCCTGTCTATCTGTCCAATAATACAGAATACACGTAAAAACACATAAACATCTATCTGAAGACACTTATATTAATGAAAGAATTATAATGGTTTAAATCTTATTTAAAAGGATATTGAGAAAGAAGTTTAATTAATTAAATTTAGATTAACTTAGTTACAAAAATTTTCAAATATAAGCAGAAGCTTACAATTTAATTTAAACTGAGTACTATATAAATCATCGTACTTGCTTTTAATTAATAATATAAATGTTGGAAAAATATTTTTAAGTATTAATTTAAAAATATAATGATTTAATAAAGTACCCATTTGGCACTACCGCTCGCAGATATGAAGTGCTCTATGCTATTGAGTGCTGAGAGCAAAATGAGTTAATTCATGTGGGAATAGATTATAAAACTTGTAATTTATTAAATTTGTAGCTCACTTTTTCCAGACAAAGTCAATTTTTCGTTTTTTTACTAGTCTGAGGTTGATCTAAATTTCATAAGCTTTTATCTGAGGTTCATTCTTTAGGTTCGGAAACATTCTTTTGAGAGCGCTTTGATAATGCATTTCATTAAGATAGTCTGAGCTATGTATCTATAGCTTATTCAGATCATTAATTATATATAATAATAATCGAATATTAAGTCTGTATAATGCTTTTTTAACATTTAGCAAAACTACATCACTTAATAGTTTATTGCACCCGTTTTTATATATAGATAATTATAATAAATAATTAATAACTCAAACAATGAATTTAAATGATAAGTGGATAAAATTGTTTTCGTTTAGCAAATATTTTACAGTAATGCGATAAAACTAGATAACTTAGAAACTTATAGAAATTATTAACCTAAAATTAATTAATAAGTTATAAAAAGTGATTGAAAAAATATGTTTTTCCAATCTACTAAAGTGCCATAGCTAGGGTGTGTCAGACTGCGGTTTTACTTTCGGACTTTTCAAAGTTTTAAGGGGGTGGAGTCAAAGTCAAACTACTTGTATTTAAACGACAACTTTTCTGCCATAGGCCAAAAAACATTAAAAATACATTGAATTGATCATTTTCGTTTTTTAATTATGGGGAAAAACTTTCTGAGAATTCTTGAGGGGGAGGATTACCATAGGCCAGCCAACCTGAAATACTTTGGCCTTAGATATTTGATTTTGTAATAAATTTATATTAAAGTAAACATTATTATTTAAGTAGCAGTAACAGTTTGAACAGGAAAAGATTTAATAACAACAGATATCGACAAATAAAGAAATATAAATACATTATATTGACAGACAACGATAGAAAGCGAAATATAGACAGATAATAGCAGATGAAAACCCAAATCGACAGTTAACGACAGAAGAAGACACAAATCGACGGAAAGACAATAGAGGTCGAGAGATAGAGACAGTAAACAAAAAATCAATTTATTAATATAAAGATTGATGGAATCACTTAATTAATATAAACCTGTCTACATACAGATGGGCATACCAAATCCAACAGTTCCACTTTGTTAAACTGGGCTAAAAACTCTCAAATTAGTTATAAATCGTTTCTTATATATTTTCTGTAAATTTAAAATATGTTTTAGTTATAGAAAATTTAAATAGGAAAATATCTGTGTGGAATCAATATATCTTTGAAAGAGAATACATATTTTACAATTAGTTTTTATAGATAACTGCAGTTTGAACAAATGTTAGAAAATATAAATAAAAAAGTTTGAAAACGTAACATTAATGTAATGTAATAAAGTATAAAAATTTTAACTAATTCCAACAAATGATTCAATTTATTTATACCAAAACCTTATATTTTAATTTAAACATGCATTGAACCAGAATAATTTTTAGGATATATGTTGGAGACATGCATCATCCGCAACACACACTATATTTACGAAGATGTTTGTGATTTACAGCAATAGAAAGTGATGTTAGAAACAAAATTGTTTTAATCAATAACAATGTCATTTCAAACATTTTTTCTTCGCTATACTCGCAAGATAGAGTGAGTCTTATTCACATGTTTTTTCGCTGCCAATATTTCTTTTGCAACATAATATTTTAAAAGAAAGTCTATCAATAAGTTGCTCATAAAATTATTTATAAAATGACTTTTTATGAAATTTTAATAGAAAATTTTCGGTCATTGTTAAATAATTGAATGTTATTGTTTATATTTCTAAATGCTTTGCGCTGACATAAAAACTAAGCAAGATCGATACGTTCATAATATCTGACTATATTGTAATGTAATTTTAGCCAATTTAAACTAGTTCATGGTCGCTCGCTTTCTTAGTTTGCTCGCTCCCAATATCAATTAATTTATACTATTTTTTAGCAAACTCTTAAAAATTAGACAGTATATAAAACGGCAGATGCCATAGTATTTTGTGTTATTTGAAACAATACTACTATTAATA
This sequence comes from Phthiracarus laevigatus, assembly GCA_034700185.1. NCBI lineage: Eukaryota > Metazoa > Arthropoda > Arachnida > Sarcoptiformes > Phthiracaridae > Phthiracarus > Phthiracarus laevigatus. The sequence goes on from JAQIXJ010002967.1 coordinate 11,578, forward strand.
GCATGTTTCAATGGACCTAATATAATACAACTTTAATATCGCTTATTCGCGGCATATTCCACTTTAATTTTGAATCAAATTTTATCATTTAACGAGATTTTGCACAGAAATTTGACCATAAATACCCCTTAAAAACAGGAAAATTAGCCGCATGAATTTGTTGCCAAATTTTGTTCAGCCTGTAATTCCCTTAAAACTAAGAATTATATAAAACGAAAGTTTAAAATTCTTGATGATGCATGTAAAATCTAAAAAGATTGTTATGTTTAAATTTAACAATATATAAGTTAATCTAGGTATCAAAAGTGAGCGATATTAATACGTTTTAACGATAGTAATACTGATGTTTATTCTTGTTTTTGTTTGATTTACTAAAAGATTATTAAATGTTTTTAATGAAAGCTATAATTCCTTTTATACAGAATTTTATCATATTTCTTTTTTATTACATAATTCACATTTTTGAAACTTCGCAAAATATATAATTGACAGATGTTAGCACAAACAATCATTATGTGATATTAACTAATTAATAGTTAGTAATTAAGTTGAAACACCGGCGTTTCTAAAAATAATTTTGGCACAATATGTGACATTACAGATAAGACTTATACAAAACATAATTAAATTTTTTTCCTCATTTTATCAGGAAAAAAATTTACCTTCAACATTATTTAGTATTGTACGAGTAAGTCTATTTCGGTATTTTGCTTAAAGCGCACATAAGTATATTAATTACAAAAATTTCTATTATACTTTTTCGAAGCACATGTTCAATTAAGTTTTATGCGAAAATTAATTAAATTTTTTGTCATTTAAACTTTGCTTTTTGTTAATTATGGAACGCATTGCGTAGTAATAAAATTTATTAAATTTTTTATGAGGAATTTTAGTTACAGTTTTTTCCGAAGTTTTGATCTTAATTGTCCAAAATTAATTTGTGTTTAACATGTTTGAATATTCATCAAATATAATTTTAATGACATTTAGTCGATTTTATTGTAATAGAAATCCTGAAAAAATAATTGGAATTCGTTTATTCTAAAACTTAGAATAAAAAGTATAGGAATACTCCTTTCGGAAACAAAACGAAGAAAACAAAAGTTTGCGTTGTATAATAGTGTTTGCTTTAATTTTTGTTTTCTCGTTTGTAAAACATGTTGCATACCATTAGAGTGGAAAATCTAGATCTTCAACTTGTATTTCGAAGGATTCTTTTTTTAAATTACAATTCTAAGTTTTTATTTAAAATACAAATTCTATTTGCGTATAATTTCAACATTTCGGTAATGTTTATATTTTTATTGTTAATAAACATTAATTATATAGAATTGAATCATTTCTATTTTGAAATATCTATTTAATACCAAATTATAATATTAAATTTTATTAAAAGTTTGCACTAAATGAATATTAAGCACATTTATCTTAAACGCGAGGACATTAAATGAAATAAATACGCAATAGCTTTCTATGTAATGATGGGTTGAAAGCTCAGTCAAGTTAGTTTAAACTCAATGGAAGTTCGAATAGAAATTTTAGTTTAAAATCAAAAACTCAAAGCTTGCAAACTGGTGAGCTTAGATTTGTAAGCTCAAGCTCATTCTTTACCCGATGATTAATAATTAAAATATTATATTTTATTTTTACATACCATTTCTTACTGCCAATATTCTTAACGTTCTCCACAGCTAAGCTTGTCACTCATCAAAATAAGCAACAATCACACAATATTTAAAGGGCAAGCGAAACATTATAACCATTTTACGGGTGGATAATAGATTAATTAAACAATAAACAATACTTTTATAGCATTTATCTCGCAGTCAAGCTCGAGCCCATTCATATATAACTAAGCTAAAGCTGAGTAATAGATTTTATTTTTAAAGCTCAGATCAATTACCTTCAGTTGTGAGCCTAATTTCGGCTGTTCAGGTCAAACTCATGAAAATGTGCTCATCATCATCTATGTTCTTGTTTCTAATAAAATCTTTATTGTTTGTCACATTGTCACTTATGCATCTCTTTTTATATAGTTGTTCAAAAATAATGTTAATAAAACGATCATTAACAAAAAAAGATACAGAAATAACAATTATTCCGCGGAATTGAGTCATTTAGGAATAATCATTATTATCAGAGTAATACTTTAAGAGACCGCAGTATTCATACAAGAATAGTTCAAACAAAACTAGAATGTAATGCTGCAAATAGTTTTCATTCAAAATATATCGTTTTATTCGAAAGATTGTAATTGTAAGGATTTAAGGGTCTTAGAAATATAGAGCTTTGGGCGCATTAAAACATATATTGGTTAGCGCAATGGTTGTGATGACATGTGCGCCAACCGATTCATTGATGTGTTTGCGTGCGTGAACCTCATTCTGCCATCAGTTGTCCGTATGGTATGTTACGCAGCTTTCAATGTGGCAATCATAAACTTTTTTATCGATAAATAAAGTGACAAATAATCTAGTGTATCATTAAATGGCATTTTATAGATTATTATTTTCACCGTTTCACCACAAATGAGACTAAAACTATTGATGAGGCGAATAATAG
>JAQIXJ010002968.1:0-14134 GCA_034700185.1 Phthiracarus laevigatus
CATGTTTCCGTTAACTTCACAGCACCACAGTTTGACATATAAGTTGCTGGCACTCGAAGAACTGATACGAACGACTCAAACGATAATTCACGTGTTTTTTGTGCATTAAATAATAGTTGTTTACAGATTGACGCGCTTTTATGAATTGATTTTGAGCCATATATACTGTTAAATGATAAATATGACATATTATGACATACACACTAGAATATAAATAAATATAAATAATTTGTTTTGAATGTTAATGTTTTTATGATTAATTAATTTCACTGATTTGTTTAAAATATTAGTTATTTTCAGTTTTTTCGCATTTTGCATATAAACAATTATAGTGTTGCGAAATAATTCACATAAACAACGTTTGGTTAACACCACGTTTTTTTGTTAAACCATTAAACTTGATTAGTTATAAACAACGAAATAGTAAACAAAATTCAAAATTATGAATTTATCATTCTTTTCCGTTTTGTAAAGAAAACATTTATTAAAACATAAATTATTATATAAATTGTAAATAAATTGATAAACTTAATGAATAATTTTAGAGAAAATGTGATAAAATAAACGTTGTTTATTCATTATTTTCTAGAATGACAAAAACGCTAAAGTTGCTAACGGTTTAACTTTTTAAACCATACCAAACCCTATTTTTACATTGTTAACCAAACGATTACAAAAAATAATTATATAAACCAAACCATTAACAAGAACGACACATTTATAGAGAGCTCACTTTCTTTATATTTAAATTTAAGCTAATAAGTTTCTCCAATACTTTAAGTAATATTTAGTCTACAGTTTTCTAACTAGTCAAAATTAACGAGTATAAAATACGTCCTAAATTCATTGATCAAGTTAAAACGGACACCTGGACGGACAGACAAACATTGTCAAAACCATTAGCACGCCTTTGACTATACAAAGTGAACTAAAATACCATGAACCATTAAGTGAAACTTTTATTCATTTAATTTATGATGATTTTAAATTAATTTTTTAAAAAATACTTAACTATTAGGGTCATATTTCATTGAAGATTTAACGCAATTAAAAGGTGTTTCAACATTAGAAAAGCATTCACTATTAACTCTTATTTTTAAAATTGATAAATTATGTTTATTAGAAGATGCCAATTTACTTTAAATTTAATTATACTATTTTTTTGTAATTAAATATTGTGCTTTATAAAGTGACTTTTTGTTTATAATTTATAAAGAAATGCGATAAACCTTATAGCATATAATTAATTAACATTTGCTATTGTTTGTATTTTAAATATAGAATTAAAATTCTATTTTATTAATAACTCCAATATAATGGTACCAATAAATTACAGGAATATATAAGTAATGAATGACATGTTTCTTAATAATTAATATGCAAAAAGTCACTTTTAAAAGCGCATCATTCAAATGGTTTAATGGTTTAAAAATAGTTTTCAAATTCCTAGTATTTTCAAACAAATTCACAAACAAAAATGTAAAAACTTAAACCAAAACATTGGCGCCTTTAGCAAACAAGAAATACATTAAAATAGTGATATTAAAGTATGGATATAAACACGTGTTGTTATATTTGTGTTCGTTGTTTGTGCACTAACGCTAAAAAACTTGTTATAAACTTTAAAAAGTTTTGGTTAACTGTTAATAAATATGATAATAGTTATCCAAGGGGGAATGCTTGCACAGGGTTGACCCCTTCCTAGAATTCTGGAAAAGTTGAAAAATCGAGAATTTATTAAAACAGTGATATTTTTTGTCTGAAAAAAACATTTTGGTCCTAAGATCAAAATAATTGCCGTTTAAATCCGATGAGTTTTAGACCCCCTTAAAGATTTTCAGGATCTGACCCCCTCCTAGCACTTGGGTAACTATGAATATGATAGATGGCAATTCTATTGTTATGAGTGACATACACATAAATGTTATGTAAACACGTGTTCATTGTTTTTAATGTATTGTATTGTCTACGCAAATATATTATATGTTTAATTTGATTTGATAATTAGCCATCAATTTAATTATGTGTTCAGTAATAAAGTATAGCAGAGATAGTTTTGATAGATTTGGCGATGATTTATGTGAAGTAATATTAAATTATTTATCAATCAGTGATTGTTTTCGATTGCAATGCGTTAACAAACAATTCTATCATTTAATGCCATTTAATAAACAAATGAAACTTGTATTCACTAATCATTCAAAATATAATGAAAAATTAATAATTGACGGCTTAATTATTAAAGATAAATATAATGATTTCATTATAAATCATGATTTATTAAAATATGCTATGAATAAATGTGTAAATATTAATCATATTATAATTGATGGATATATTGAAAACCTATGCGATCAAACTATTAATATAATAAGTAATTCATGCATTAATGTCAAATATTTACGTATTGAAAGTTGTAACCAAATATCTGTCAACTGTTGGAAACAGTTTGCAGAAAAAAGTCTAAAAAACTTAGAATCGCTTAAAGTTATTGGGATTATAGGCTTAACTCCAAATTTTATTTCACCATTAATGCAATTATGTCCTAAACTTAAAGCAATACATTATAATTATATTACGTCATACTTTGATCATTGTTTTGAAGCAAAAACAGTATTTGGTTCTAATATCGACACAGTCAGTTATTATTGCGTTGAAGATGAAAGTTTTATAACATTCACTGATCATTTCAAGTATAGGTTAAAATCGCTGACTGTTTTGTTTTATTGTGGAGATAATTATGATTTAATGAAATATTTGGCTAAATTTGAAAATCTAGAATATCTCAGTTTTGACGTTTTCTTCGTTGACTGTTACGACTGTATTGCTTTATTGAAATTAATTGGTTTGAAATGTTTGCGTTTAAAAATATTAAAGATATCTAATTTGAACGCTTCACTAAATCAAGTATTTATTGATGGCTTTCATTCGATTGAAAAATTAATTTTAATATTAGATAAGCCGTCGGAAAGTTTTGAAGTTTTGAAAAACTGCGTTCATTTATCACATTTGAGTATTGTTTTTCTCTATGGTTCAAATGGCAAATATATTGATTTTAAAGATATTCACAAATATTTACCACAATTAAAATTTATTTATATAAATATTTCTGGAATGAAAATGAAAATAATGAAATATTTAGAAAAGATGCCAAATTTATGCGATTTGAAAATTGGTGGTATAACTACTGATGATACACGTGAAATATCTACCGATAATGTTCTATCATTTATCGATAATTGTAAAAGTATACGAAGAATCACTATTTATGGAGAAGAATCAAATATCGATATAATTAAGATTCAACAACATATTCAAAGTAATAATAGAAAAATAATTATTAATAGCGTAATTCCGCCCTATGCTCACTATACTGAGTAACAAATATTGTTTTCGATTGCAATGCGTTAACAAACAATTCAATCATTTAATGCCGTTTAATAAACGAAACTTGTATTAACTGATTCTCGTTATCGAAATTCAAGAATAGAAGAATTGTTAATCAATGGCTTAGATTGGTATGAATCAGATGCCATTCTATAAATAATCATATATTAAATGATGTGTTAAATAAATGTGTGAATATTAATCATATCACTATTAATGGATATGATTTACATTTAACGGATGAAACAATTAATATAATAAGCAATTCTTGTAAACATATAAAACATTTTCATTTCTATAAGTACAAAAATTATTCACATACAGTATATCACTCGATTGTTGGAAAAAATTTGCCACTAAAAGCTTTGAAAACTTAGAATCTCTTAGATTTGGTAACAAATTCGATAACGAAGTGATCACAACATTAATGCAATTATGTCCTAAACTTAAGACAATTCGCGCATATTATGATATTGAGTCGTGCTTTGATCGATGCTTTCATTCTAATACTGTTTTTGGTACGAATATTGTTGTGGATAAAAGATTTATAACATTTACGAACCATTTCAAGTATCAATTAAAGTCACTCAGTGTTGAGTTTAGTTATTAGTTTTTAAGCCAAAATGCTAAAATTCTAAATCACTTTATTAATATTAAAAATAAGTGCAATCTCTTATTTAATTTAAGACTATATTCGAAAATATATAACTTAATTAGTTTTCTACTTTATGGGATTATAGCAGAAACAATTTATGAAACAACAAGTATAAAAAACTGCGATCGTTTTATTTTTTTCGATTTTAAACTTATAGATTAAAAGCATTTATTGCACGAAAGCAATTATATGTTTGTTATTCTTTACAAAAATACCATTTACACTGCTAATATTTAAACGAAAATTGTCAAAAACTTTTGAAAATATCTAACATTAGGGTCAAATGTATGTTTAAAATTTTTATTAGCATAAATATGAATAATAAAAGTATTTTTTACATTTACGGTAATTTCAGTAATTAATATTTGTAAAAGTAATTACAAAATATCATAATTCTACAATTTTAAAAGTATTAATATTTCATTAATTTTAAAAATAGCAATTAATCTGAAACGTATACATTAAATATCTGTGATTATCAATAATGCAGTATAAATTGTAGCTTAATAATTATTTTTCTATTTTTACAGCGAATATAGTCTTACTAGTATATAGAATACTAGTTTTATTAATATTCGTTTCTTTCATATAAAAACCAATATTACGAATACTTAATCAATTATCTATGACTTGAATGATATCTTGATGTGTTGAACGCATAAAATGGGAACCAATTTTTAATTCACATAATTTTGGCATTTTTTTAAATAATCCAATTTTTTGATAAATTTTGTTTGTCTAATAAGTTTTGCATATAAGATATTAGTTTCTAATAAGATATCATTAGACTTTAATTTTGGTAAATATATGTGAATATCTTTGATTTCACTTCCATCTGAATTATAGTCTTCTAATTTCAAATCAGTTAAATGAATGTAATTTTTCAAAAATTCAAAGTTCTTGAATGTAAGACAATCTCTTATAATTAAGTTTTTTAGTTCACTTTCTTGAAAAGACAGCGAGCTTATGGATTTGACCATGTCTGTCTGTCTGTCTGTCTGTCTTTGTCTTTGTCTTTGTCTTTGTCTTTGTCTTTGTCTGTGTCTGTCTGTCTATCTATCTGTTTGTCGTCTTTCTGTCCGTCCTGATGTTCGCAGTCTTATGGTAATACAGGCAATTCACTTAGTTCTTTTATTAATGTAATAAAAGGAATTTGAATTTTGCAATCTTAGATCAGAAACTAAAATAATTGTTATATATGCTTGCAATGTGAGCTCTATATGAATGTGTCGTTTTTGTTTTTTATACTAGATTTAAAATTTGCTGTAATTAGCAATGATAATTAATATAATTCATTAATTAATAACAGAATAACAACTATTTATATCTATCGAATCTATTTAAAAACATTTGAAAAGTTTTGTAAATATCAGGAAAATTTTTGTGATATTGCAATGGAAATAAACGGACACAGTGTTTAAAAGTTAAATTCAGACAAACTTTATTGAACACACAGTAAGACTTACTTACTGATACACATACATGGGTTTATATATGCTCTTAACCTCTGACTTAGCGACAGATGTTAGACGTTCACACAATAAGCATTTAGAGATTTATTACTCTACATACCTTAAAGGTATGCTATTGTTAGAAAGGTTAGCGTATGTCTATATGTCTAGATTTTCTTTGCAATTATCCCGTATTAAGGGTCATCGTCCCTTGAAAACCGAGTCAGAGATTTAGATTACAATAAAATGAATGAACATAATAAAAAAATATATTTCAAAGTTCGCAAAGTATCATATTAATTCGTTAGTAATGTGATAAATATGTGAAAGGAGTATTAAGGTTAAGTTGTTGAGTCGTAAAAGGTGAAAAGCAGTTAAACTTTTAGTGTGTATGTTCTAGATATTTCTAAACCTATGAGTATGTGAAAGTAATAATGTAAAACATTGTATATAAGGGCTTTTCAATTCAATATTTGTTTCATTGTTCGCCTAACATTTGTTGTGTTAACTACGTTTAGTAATATTTATTTGGCTATTTTATTAAAATGTCGTCAAACGTCGATTCTTACACAAATCGTGTAGAGAGTTCAGAGAACGCTATTCATAAAGATCCGGTTATTTTCGACCACCATAAGAGTGATAACGACCCAAACGAAAGCATGGATCAGAACGAAACTGAAGATGAAGCGATTGCTGACAACGACCGCGAGATAGTCACACCAACTCAAACGTTGACACTTATCACTGGATTAATGAATCGGGCCAGTTTTAGCGACGAAGAATCCGAGACCGTCGATCGAGGTTCTGTTCCCTCGAATTCTTCCATAGACGCGATCGTTAAAAGACTCCCACCGTTGATCGATACTGGTGGGTTCGAGCCGTTTGTGAAACCAAGACGTGCTCGTCGCGAAGTATTCGACGATAATCTTATTGAACTAGAACCACTTGTTAATTGTAGGCCAACTAGGTTCATTGCTGGATCTGGACCAATAGCAAAACGCACGGTCAGCCAAACTTTGAGGTTGTATTATGTCTAAATTAATCAATTATGATTAAAAATCTTTTTAATAGCACGTTTTATAGAGTCATTCAGGTTGTTGGTGTCAGACATAGGACCGGGCGCAAGTTTTATGAGGTTAAATGGTATAATTTAGTATTAGAAGACAGTACATTAGAAGAGTACCCGAATACTTTTGAACCTTCGGTTGTTTTTGAGAGTGATTGTCCTCTAACTGTTGACCGATATTACGGAAAAGACGTCACAAGGAAATCAGCTCCCGGACATCAGGATCGGGTACCAACGAACTTATTCGGATGTCTGATGGTCCGTTCGGTGATGTTGTCGTATCCGTTATCGACGAGTTTACGCAGGGCGGTTATTATTTTTAACGACATAGCTTATGCTGGTAATATTTTCTTAATTTGTTTTACTTACAACCGTTATACTCATCCTATATTTCTTAGTATTTAAGGGAAGGAAGAAAGTGTCGCCATACAAAACGACTTTATAAATCTAATTTTTCAACGTTGGTGGGGTTTAAAATCCAATAATGGTGGATTTTATCCAAAGGTCGCTGGTCGGAATACTGTGGATCGGAGTGAATTGGCTCGATATCGGAATTTAAGCAGCGTTGACGTCCCGTTTACGGATTCGTCCCCAACTATAATACCTCAGTTGACAACAATTACCAAATCATCAGCTTTAATATGCTTCCTAATCATTGGCGGATTGGCTAAAAATAATAAGGATGCGAGGCATTGTTCTGTTGTGGTGTTGGAGAATGATCCACCCAGGCAAAGTATGTTTTATTTTGACTATAACTTACCGTTCTGTTATCTATACCGATTCTCTTTTTCTCGTATCTTAGTTTACTGTTATGATCCTCTTGTGGCTCCTTATAAGCCAGAATAAACTTTAAAGATGTTTAGGGATGTGGTCAAACGTATGAATTCGACTCGGCTTAACAAAAAATGGTTTGGTACTCAAGAAAGTTCGCCAGATTACGTTGAGCGAGCCCTACATTTCATAGCAGCTATACTTGATGGTTTAGACTGGAAGTCTTTCTTGCCAGCGGGTTGGGTCGATAATGATCCGATTATTTAAAAAAGAAAATAATTTTTTTCTAATTATTATTGATGTTATCATTATCTTTATGCAGTCTGTCGCAATTCTACTAAATTATAAAACTAAATTTTCTCTTTGAACATTTTGTTAAATATTTTTCTGCGCTTCATTGCAATTTAATTTTGAAAATTGTTTTCGGACTTATTAATTATTGATCTCTCAATAAAACATAATAAATTTATGTAGTTAGGGGTTTTGGGTTTTTGCTTCTTTGTCAGAAATTTCCTAAACCTGTCACTCTTATTGTCGTTAGAACAAACACAACCTGTATTACGGGTCTCATATTCTTCCATCCATTCAAAGTCGTTATCATCTTAATCCCCGGGGAATCGTTCCATCTATGCACTGGAAACACTGGCTAAACCAGGTATCACAACATTGAACACTACCGACCTGATGTCATTTAGGGTAATTGCAATTTTTTAATTACCTCTCTACCCCGTGAGTCTTGGTATGCAACTTATACTTATTATTAATTAAAACCTCTTACTATTCTGAAGGTGAAGTCCTATGGTCCAAATTAACATTACCTGACGCACTCCTTGACCTGTCGAGTACCTTTACGGCGTAGTCGGTGGCGTCCAACGTCCCTAAGAGTCTTGTCCACGAAATCGATATACCTTACGATACAAACTCTTCCTCACCAGAGGCACCAAAATTTCAATGGAAATAAACGGACACAAAGTTTAAAAGTTAAATTCAGACAAGTAAGACTTACTGATACACTTACATGGGTTTATATAAGCTATAAACCTCTGACTTAGCGACAGATGTTAGACGTTCACACAATAGGCATTTAAAGATTTATTACTCTACATCACTTAAAGGTATGCTATTGTAAGAAAGGTATGTGTATGTCTATATGTCTAGATTTTCCTTGCAATATGCAACTTTACAATCATTTGTTAAATTTTTTTGAGGTCTGTTATAATACACATTAATGGATGGTTAAATTACGTGATGAAGAAATTTAAAAAATGCTTTATTATGGCATATTGAAAAATGCCATTATACGATCGGGATGTATGTCTGTCTGGATGTCTTTCCCCTTAGCTCAATGTTAAAAAGTTTTAAGAAATTTAAACACGATAGTAACTAAATTCCTTATTCAATTATGCCATTATTTGTGTGTTTCACTCTTGTTTTCATAATAAAAAGGGTTATTTAATGGTTAAATATTATATATTACTCAATTCTTTAAATTAAAAGTTATGGGAATGGCTTAATTAAGCTGAATCAATACAAATTTACTTAATAAACCCATATTTTTTTGTTGAATAAAATATTATTGTTGCTATAGTGAAAACAATTGTATTTGCATTTTAAAGTTATTCGAATATTATATATTAATTTTGAATTTTGTTTTTAGATAAACGACGATAATATTTTTAAAGAGCTTTTAAGTTTTGTTATTTTAACTTTATATTAATTTTTATCAGACACAATGCGTGATGTACTGATTTTATTCCCAGAAATCAAGAATCAAATCTAAGGTAAGAATAATAATTTATACAATGATGTTTACAAAATTTTCTAAACGTGGCCTTAATAATATAAAACAAAATAATAATTATCCCACAACTCAATAATAGTCGTTTATAGATTCAGATGAGTTTTGTGAATCTATCAAAATAAATTTGATTCTGAAGATATCTTATAAACGACAGATTTGTTTTTTCCAAATTAAAATATATCCTGTAATTAAGGCATAAAGATAAAGTAGTTTTTGTATATTAAAGTCAGTAATTACAAAATTTATAAATTGAGAAATGTTGATCATTTTTCAATTAAATATGTTTGATAAAAAATGCTAATTTATACAATTCTTGCTATTTTTAAGGTCCAATGAGAGATTGATATGAACACATGCCCTATTTATTGATATAGTTCTATGAATTCTACAATATTAATATTATTTAAAATGCAAATATGTTCTGACTGTTACCACAAAATCACGTAAATTAAATATTAATAAAATAACGTTGTTTTATAATCGATAAAGATTTATATATCTTTAAGCCTCATATTTTGCAGTTTAGATGATCTAATTAAAAAATAATATTTAAATTATTTTTAAATCAAAACAGCAAGAGCACAAATTATAGTAACAATTTAAATAATGAATGTTTATTTACAAGTATATATATGAATACAAATTTTGAAGTTAATACAAATTTATCTAGTAATAAAAATTTCACATTCCTTTGTGAAATTTCACCTTGACGCATAATTATAAAATATACTTATAAACTATTTAATATAACATTTTAAAATTTTTGAGATTACATAGACAAAGTAAAGCATTTGGACTTGACCATGTCTGTTTGTCTTTTTACAGTTTAATATTATATAAAGGATTCGCAACATGCTATCATGGACTTTAGTTCTAATATATTAGCAAAAGTATGCAATGAATTGCGAAATAACTCTCTTGAATGTTAATTTATTACTTATTATTATGACCTTGAAAATCGATAGAAAAAAACGTGAAAAATAGGTTGTTAATCGTTAGAAATAAAAAATCAAATTTTTAAAAAATTTTGTTTGAAAGTATCTATTGATTTTAATACAAAAAATTTCAAAAAACAGGTCATGCAAAAACTCAACGAATTTAAATGGAAATATTTTAAGCTTTGAGCCTAAAACAGTTAAACCATGACCCCACTCAAAACTTTTCGGATTTTTGTATTTTAACGCAAATTTTCCATATTTTTTAAAAAAAATTGAATTCGTTCGAAATAAATAAAAATCGTTCAATATTATTTAAACCGTTAGAATCGTTAAATAAAAATAACATTTTTTGAATTGTTTAAATTAGATAACATTGATATATAAATTTAATAAAGATTTCAAATATTCAAAATGATAATCAAATATACCACATTAACCTAAAATATGTAAATTGAAACGTCATTTGATATTGTCGTAAACATTTTTTTATTACTCTTCTGTGGTGTCATATATATGGTGAGGCTCAAGGCTCGGACTCAGGCTCCAGGTAAGAGGTTCAGGTTCGGGCTCAGGTTCTAATTTTATTTGAGGCTCGAGGTTCTGGTTCTTATATGGAGGCTCAGGCTTAGGCTCAGGTTCCAGCCAGAGCCTCTGGAACCCGAGCCTTATCATCACTAGTATTGTTTGAACATAATAGTAACAAACAGTACATTGGCGTAAATGAAAGAATGATTTGTATTTGGGTTATATTATCGTCAATAATAGTTTCAATTGTTTGCATAATGAACAAAAACTATTTTATACCATAAGTCACGCGCGAATACCTAATTTTTTTTGCAGTTTTTGCATAGATAAACAAAAAAATTCTCATAAACCGGAAAAATGTTTTAGTTTGAATTCATTATAAATTAAACTAAGGAATGCTGTAAATGAAATATCAAATACAAATGTAGATGTGCAATTTATTTTGCTACCATTAATCATTTGATTATTTGATCCAAAGCATTGCATACTTTTTATAATTCAACTCAAATATTGTTTTTAATCAAACAAAAAGGGAATGTTTCGTACTTATTTGTTAATATTGTTTAGCAACTTTTGACGCTATAGAATACCAAACCTAAAGTAATTATTAACGGAAAGCATTGAAATTTGAAATACTGTGAACGCGAACGAACGCCAATTTATTAAACAATCAAAGTTAAGGATACGATAATTGAGAAAACAAAAATCAATAAAATTGTTGTAAACTTAGTTTAAAGATTTTTAATAAACAATGAAAAAAATAAGTGTTGGTCTGCTACTAGTGGTGATCGTTATACTAAGCACAAGCAATGGTGCTATCGAGTCCAATGGTACAACATTAGTTAAAACATGTGACACTCGCAAATTGTTGGAACAAATACGTAAAGTGTGCATGTATTACGGCGAACGTACGAAACTCTCTTCCATTTACATTGGACATGGTTTAAATCGTTTTCAACGTAATTTATATTCAAATAGCATATATAATTAATCTTAATATTTTCGCTCTACAGGCAGTGTTAATGAAATAGCAATTCCAGAGCTGCCGCAAGAAGTCCAACAAAGATGTTGCCTCAATGGATGTTCGCTTGATTTCCTAACCTCTCAATGCAGTCTATTTTTTAAGTGATTTATGAATTACAACGTAATTGTATTTCATTTATTTTACTTTTCTCGTATTTTTATTGCGGAAATCGAATGAATTAATTAATATGTCAAATTAGTTCAATACGTTAGAAAAATTATCTAAATAAATAAATTTAAAATTCCAAAATCTATTCAAAGATACTCTGTAATAAATTGTGAAAGTGATTTAAAATGATAGCAATTGCTACTTTCTGAATTTATATTATTAATAAGAAGCATATATATATACTTTCTATGTTAAACTACATTTACAAATACCAATTGTTTCCTTAAACTATTATTTAAATCTATTGAGTTTTGAAGAACCATCAATTTATTAATCTTAAAATCTTGACGGTATTTTGATAAAATTAAATATTTATTAATAAGAGTTAATAAAGCGTTATATGGTTGATGTTTTATGGAGAAGTCAGTGGAAATTAAATTCAGTAATGGAAAATTTTGATAGTTTAACTTAAAAAAACGTTTATGTTAATTCTTTTAAAAATAAATGCTTTTTTGGTAAATTTTTATCAAATAAATTTATACCAACGCTAGTTTTGTATAAGCTTACACTTGTCGATATTTTTTGAAGCTCTAATTATAATGATAAAATTTTAAGAGCACAGCCTTAAGTGAAATAAAATTTCTAAGACATCAAACAATTTTTGTTCATAAAAAACTTATTGTAGTCTTTTAGCACAAAGTATTGGAAAATGAGGCGATAAATTACAAACAAAACCCTTTTGAAAACGTTATACCCTTAATGAGAAGAACCCTGAAACGTAAATTATAAATCGAGAATCGACTCTTTTATGTGAATAAAACCGGTGTATAACATATGCAAATATAGAACATATTAAGTTGTCGGTAATTGTCATTCCAGATAAATATATAAAAACAAGAGCTCTTAAACTAAAAATAAATAACCAATAAGAAGAGAAATGGAATTGAAATACAGTAATATTTGCACGTTTGCTTTGCTACACAAAAATGAATGCGTTTGTGCTCCAATGATAAACATTTTGCTATAGAAATTTAATTGAACAGCACTTAATCATAGAATAAGAACCTAAATGTTTTATTTGCAAAATTCTTGACATAATACATTCATTGAAAGAGTTTCGAGTGAGTGCTTAATGCTGAGTGTGCTGTGCTGGGATGCTCTGCCATAAAATTGTTTTTTCAATATCAATGAGTTTCTAGGAAGCCGTTTAATATTTGTCAGAACGCAAGAAAAATTGATTGATTAAATCGGGAGAGTTTAAGATAGCCTAAAATGTTGTGGTTTTGAGCAGACATCATCGAATGACACCACGATTTCAAATTTTTTGTTTTTTATGTGTATTAGGCGCCATTTGTCTACTAAAGTGTGCTATTAGTCTCTAATATAAAAAATCTTTATTAAAATATAATAGTATTTATATCAAAAACAAATTAATGAAAGACTTTTTTATTAGAGACTACTTAAGCAAACAATTGGCGCCTAATACACATAAAAAACAAAAAATTTGAAATCGTGATGTGATGCGATGATGTCTGATTGTGTGTGTACCAATCACATAGTTTAGAGTCGTTTAAACTCCATTTATTAATGCTTTTGCTATTTGTTATTTTTAATAATAAATGCTATTTTCCAGGAAATATAAAAACCGGTCGTTTAAATATGATTAGTAGAGTCAATTTAATAGCATTAAATAATCATTTAGAATTCCAAATACTACTAGATTTCTATTTACGTATATTTTATTTTTGAAATATCTTTACTGCCATTAACGCGTTTTAGATTATTTTTCAAATAATTATATATAATAGTGATATAAATTAGCTGCCATAATATTTACTGCAACATAAGACTAGCTCTATACGCGTGCAAGATCACAATTAAGACGATACTGAAATCGATTAACCAATAACAAAGTATATGACGCCATATTAAAATAAAACGTAAATATATTTATTTTACGTTTTCAGTTTAAATTTCAAAGTTTAATTTTATTATAAAATTTATGAAACTTATTTAAAGACAATTTAATTTTTCTAATTTTCTAAAGTTTAAAAATAGTTTAGAGTTTATAAAAATACTTTTTAGATTAGAATTATTTAAGTGAATTATTCTTTATAAAATTAATATATTATAAAATAAAAACGAAATAAATTATTTTTATACAAGCTCGAAACGGTCATAATATCTGACTTTGCAAAGTTAGTTTTATTTAGTATATGGTTGCTAGCTCACTCCGTTCGCTCACTAACCATTTCAATATTTTGTGTTCAAGACTATACCAGCTCCATTAGCGGCAGATGCCACTTAAGTTTTGAATTATATTTACTTATATTAACATTAATTTTGACTCTTTAAACCTGCGTTTTGAACCATTTTCAGCATAAAAATCAATTAAATACCGCTAAAAT
>JAQIXJ010002969.1:0-14132 GCA_034700185.1 Phthiracarus laevigatus
TACATAAACATGGGAAAGTAAAAGTTTTTTATCGGATTTAGTCATGTTGACAACCACTTTGTCATAGCTCTGCCCTTGCGCTTTGTTTATTGTAAGAGCTTCACATGAAACGATTGGGAATTGAGTTCTCCGTACTCGTACATTTTGCTTAAACTTCGGATTATTCATCGGTATATCGCGCGTTAGTTTTTCAATAGGTGTCCAAGTTGATTCATAACCACAACGTTTTATTGCGTGTTGAAACCGTTGTCTTGTTTTTATTCCCACATTTGCTTCAGTAAATTCTATCCATAATTTATACGGTTTATTAGATACTGCTTCGATCTTTTTAAGTACTCCACTTGCTCCATTTACAATACCGTCTTCAGTGTCAATGTTTACTGTAATCATATAATTGCCTTGCTCTTTGAGAATTACATTTGTCGCTAATCCATATGTATCTGATCGCTTCTTTTGTTCAACTAACTTTAAAGACTTTAGCTTTACATCTATACTAACATCCCCTTCAGCTATATCTTCAGCTCTAGATTCGTAAGCAGTGTTTAAGTTCTTATTTAGGCACATAAGATTATAATTATCCACCTCAGCGTTAGTTCTAAATAGGTTTATTGCATTTAGTGGCGGTTTCGTTTGACATTCGTTTACTTCACGTGTTTTGAACAGTGCAAAATCATCTTTAGAGCAATTGCCTGATGCTAGATTGTTGAGTGCATTGGCAAAAACTTTATCCTCTTTTTGCCTCATTATTTCTGTTAATTCAAATGCTTTAAAATTTTTCCATAAATAATTTTCAAATAGTACACCGTAACTGTTCTTTGTGTTATCTTTGAATACGAAAAAGTCCTGCACAGGTCGCAACTGGTAGAAGTCTCCAAAACAGATTACATTTACACCACCAAATGGTTTTGTTGTTCCGAATATTTCTTGAAGTCTTAGATTAATAAATTCGAATTGGGATATTCCTACCATTGATATTTCATCAATAATAACAAGCTTTAAGTCAATAAAATTGCATAAAATTGTGTTTCGCCTATCGTGTGAAAGATTGCAGTATTTATGATTTTGGTTGAATATGTCAAATGCAGAATTTGTTGTTACTCCTCCTATATTAAACGCTGCTTTTCCGGTCGGCGCGCATAACAAAATTTTAATTGTTTCTGGTCTTGCACCTGGCAATGAATTAAAGTGTCTTAAAAGTGTTTGATATAAAGCGTTTATAAGACATGATTTTCCCACACCAGCTCCACCAAAAACTAAATGATATAACGGTTCTTCATTAGTTTTCATACAGTACAGTATATTTAAACAATATTTTCTTTGTTTTAAATTCAAACATTGCATAATTTTTCGATAATCATCATCACTTTTAAATTTTGGAGCTAAATATTTTTCCATTTTTTGTTTAGTAATCGTGTTGCTAATATCTTGACTGAGACTATATTCATAATGATTTTCCGTCGAGTATATGCTGAATTTGTGAGAGATCTTATCGCATATTTCTTCATTCTCGATATATTCTTGTTCATAATTTTTGAAATTATTTTCAAAACTCGATACATCTTGACTTACAAAGAAGTATTTTTTTGAATTAAATTGAATAAGCTCAATGTTGTTTTTGAACTTCTCTTTAATATTTAGATTCACCAAATCTCTTTTTTCATTATTCCAAGGGACGAATAGTTGACATTGTTCGCGGTAATAATTTTCTTCATCTGTTTTCAGAGTGTAACGTTTAAACCTTATAATTTTTGGTTTTTTTCGTTTTTCTAAGTATCCCGCATTACTCTTCAAAGCTATAACTTCTCCTATTTCAACTTCAATGCTTTCAATATCTTCATTTTCATTTTCAACATTTTTTTGTTTACTTTGCTTATTTGGGCGTTTTCTATATCTATTATAATTAGCACAAAAATCAGCTAAACATAAACATTTTAAACTATCAGGACGTAAAACATAGTATTCTAGATCTCCATTCTGATAAATATCTTGTGATGAAGAGTCCAATGCTTTTAAGTCTTTTTCACTTTTAACTATTTTTTCTCGGTTATAATATTCCCCAGTGTTAATAAAAACGTGTGCACGACTACATCGAGATAAATCCATTGATAATAGGTGGTACACAGCTTCTTGTGCTGATATTTCAGTTGACTTTAAATACCTATCTCCGATAATTTTGAATCGATCACGAATAGTGAAATTTCCTGCTTTAACCTCCTCTACAGCGTCCTTTAAAAGTTTGGACATACCTCTATCTGGTTTGTTTAAGTAATTAAGTATATATTGAACGCAACTGTATGGATCAAGCACAAACTGTATGTCCATATTAGCTCTGTGCAACTTTAATATTTTTTCATTGAAACCATTTATTCTCATAGCGTTTAAACTCCGTTGAAGAAAAACCTTTGGGTGTTTTAGCACGGATCGTATTGCAAATATGTATTCATCAAACTCTATTTTTAGTTCTGCTAAAAATGTTTCAAACGTTATATTTGTTAAAGATATACTTCCATTCTTACTTCGTTTTTCCAGATCCGTTAGGTAATGTTTAATTTTTGCATACATCTCTGTGTAGTGATCTATTGAGTCTTCAGAGTCTAGCGGTTCAAGAATCATTGTGTATGGCATTGGCATTTGCGGAAAATCAAATCTGCATGCTAATTGGTCTCCACAAAATTTTAAGCAAGATTTTGAATGCCCATGAGTTTGAAGTTTAACTAATCTCTGATCAATTGAACAATTTTCAGTGCATATATACTTGTTAATAAATGACAAACATTCATTGACTACCATTGAATTTTCTTTGTTATATGTAGGTGCATTAGATAACCATAATAAGCAATGAACATGCGGACTTCCTCTATGCTGAAACTCTACACGAATGTAATAATCAAGAATTGGATGTTCACTGAATGGTCCTTTTGTATGATTTAATACTCTGAATAGTTCTCTAATTCTTTTATCAAAGTAACGGGCGCACGTTACAGGATCTTTACTTATTAGTTCACATTTATCTTTGTAGACCAGGTCTTTAGTTTCTTCTAGCGTGATATCAACATTTTTAACAGTTTTCATTAAAATTACTAATAGCTCTTCCCATCTAGTTTCGGCAGCTGAAAATGTAACGAATAATGTAGGAATACCCAGCTGTCGTATCATAGCCAAAACTTCTTTTTTTCTAGCTTGCCAATATGCCGGAGAAGCTCTATCAACTTTTAAAAACCTATAACCATCGTCAATACGGCATAAGTTATCAATAAATTCGTTGTTAAGCATATTACTTGCGGTTATATTTTCAGTATTTTTCGTTTTTCTTAAGTGAATAGAAATTTGTTTGGTTAGGATTTGTAGTTGACGTTTCTTCAACATAAAGAACAGCTTTGGAACGTAACAACATCTACGGTCGAAATGTCTGATTTCCCATTTACATAAACTCGAGTAAGAAATTTTTTTATTAATTTTTCTTGGAAAACCACAGTATATATTTGGGAATGATAATTCTTCAGAAAACTCGTCGCGTAAAATAGATAAAGGATATTTACCCTCGCCAGGTGCGAATGAAATAACCTGAGATATATCCGTGTCACTCCATAAAGTATCGTTATTGGTTACATTATCTTCCTCTTCAATTTCATTCCAGTCGTCAATGTGTTTTAGATTTTCATCGAAAGTATCAGGAAGAGTTGTTTCGTTGATTTGTAATTCACTTTGGTAATTCGGTTTATCTTCATCTAGTACAATAAATTTTTCATTTTCATTTAAATGTTGATCTTCCCATGTATCAGATAAAGTTATGTTTTCTAGTTTGTAAAGTGGCGTGTTTATTAAGTATCTAATAGCTTTGAAACACACAGTTGGTCGTATTGTTTCATAAAGGTAGTGGGTTTGGTAACACAGCTTTCGCTTTAGTTTTAACTGAATAGTGTGTGTGTTATCAAAAGTTCGTGGTAAAATACTGACGGACGTATCCACTGAAATCGGAACATTAACAACATTACCTTTAATTGAATATTGTCTATCGCGTTTGCTTAATTCCCTTATTTGCATGAATGGTAAACGCGGTGATATCAAACGTATTTCCAGTTCGGTCATATTTTGTAGTTCCACTGGTATGGATGGAAAACTAAATCCATTTGCTTTCGAAAGTGTTGGTATTTTACTGTGAATAATATCTCTGTGACAACTTATACAAAAATTAAATTTTCCTTGTGAAATATTACAAATCGATACCAAAAAATCTTTGTTTATGCCATTGTTTAGGAGATTATTCAGATGAATAACTTTTATTGATGTCTCAAAAAAGAGTCCATTACATGAATGACATATTATAGTTGGACCATGTTTAATATTCTTTTCATAATTTTCGCAACTATCTAAGTATGAAACTTGACCAATACTGTTCAATCTGTTAATTTGTCGATGTTTGGTATTTTCTTTTTGTTCTGAAATCCGTTTATTTTCATCTTGTCTAACAACACGATGCGCACCTGAATTACGAGATTGTTCTTGTTTTCTTTGGATAACATCGGATCTTCGTACACGATGGGCAACTAAATCACGAGATTGTTCTTGTTTTCTACGGATATCATCAGTTCTTGCAACACGATGCGCAGCTGAGTCCCGATTTTGTTCTTGTTTTCTACGTATTTTATCTGTTCATGCAACACGATGCGCAACTGAATCACGATTTTGTTCTTGTTTTCTTCGGATTTCATCTGTTCTTTTAACACGATGCGCTACTGAATCCCGATTTTTTTCAATATTTCGTTGACATTCATTAGATCTTGCTAAACGATGCGCTTCCCTGTCTAATTTTAGCTCATTTGCTCTTCGAGATGGATCACTGCGAACTTTTTTCATAGCCTGTCTATTTCTTTCTTTTTCCATAACTTTGAACTCTGGATTCAATCGTTTACGACTTTTTCTTTCTTTGTCTTTAGTTTTCTAACATTTTCTTTAGTCAAACTACTTGCTTCCATGGTAAAAATACAATTATATAAGAGATAATATTTAAATGAAATTATATTTATTAATTGACAACAAAAACAAAATTTATTTTTTCATATTTAATTTTAATGACAAGTTCAATTGTTCTGTCCCATAAATTCTCCATGAATTAAATTAAGGCAATTCTCAACTGCAGGTATGATTGTGTTAATTATGCCAGGAATGAGCAAATCATTATATATGTCCACTCGTCGACCGTATATGACAGCATTGTTCTTAAACAAGTCAGGCGTAATCAAAGCGTAAATATCGCTGTCATTGCTCTTAATTAGTTCTGCGATAATGGGTTTGACATAAAATTCCATAGTCTGGTACATAACAGTAACCGATTTCGCGAAGTCAAATAACGGATAGGCTGTATTACGGAGATAGTCATTAATAGTGGCAACATTTCTATGAGGCAATACGTCGTTCAATTCTGGGAATGAGGCAACTAAGCAGCCAATGGTTTCGCATCGAGCGATCAAACCAATAATTATACGCATTAAAATTAAACTACTAGTGCGATATATAGACTCTTCGAGATCAGAATAAATAACGTTCGCGTGGAGTATCAGATTCATATATATTGCTCGTTTCTTTTCGACAGTTGTGGCCATTAAGACACATTTAGAGAATACAGTTTCGAGTTTTGACAAATCGATTTCAGCAAAGTTTTCCATTTCCAACGGATCATGACATGTGCTTATCCGTGCAATTAAACCCATAGCTTTCATAATAAATGCAGACATGTTTGAGACTTTGAGACGATCCATGAAAGTTGTGTTAGAGCTTGAAGTGGATTTTATCTCATTCTGTTCTAAGATTGCTATTATTTTAGTCTTGTCTACATCGCTGTCTAATACTAGATAATCGCGGTCTGATAAGTAATAATCAACAATGGCTGAGCTCATAGTACGAGTTACATAATAATAAAAATTACGAATTACTATTGATTTCTCACTTCCTTTGGCATTGTAGTGTATGATAATCCCCATTAAAGTAAGCAAATTGGAGCCTTTCTTAAAGAAGGACTCAATACCTGTTATACGCGAGCCTTTATTCTTTAAGTAACGAATAATGCTGTTCATATAATTTTCTGAAGTAAATGCTGTATATTCACGGCCAATGACGTCCATACAGCTCAACGCTCGAGTCACGGAATTCCTGTCAATACTGTACATGTACCCAATTTCGCCCAAAATCAATGCCGTAATTAAAGGGTACATCGTATCGCTTCTCAGATAACACGTGTGATCGTATCGATACGCTGGAAATGTTTCAGTAGTCATACGGACCTTATTGATCTTTAGAGCTGACTTTCATGTAAAAATCTTCTCTCGTGCCTCACAAAGCATTAGTTCCACTGCGGCTTCCAAAGGCTTAATACCACTGACCATTTATAAGAAATTCTGAGCCGATCGTGTGTCAAACGTTTTATCTTTAGCCCACTCTTTTTCGCCAGCCGTTTCAGTTATTGGCTGAATGTTCCACTCGTTAACGAAACGCATCCATTTGAAGGACATGTGATCCCAATTAAACGTCATATCGCCGACCAAATTGTCTTCAATTAGAGACGTGTTATCGCTTATAATAGTATTCAATGTGTCGTTACTAACAGTAATGTTTAGCGTTCTGAAACATGTGATTCTAAGTCAAATGTGCTCATATACAAAGTATTAATTACTGCGCTCTGTAGGGGATTACGTAAACCAAATATATTGTTGTACTTTTTGCGAAAATAATCCAAAATTCGCTGAAATTTTGCCATTATAGATATGCACTTTCTGATTTATATGGCTTTAAAATTAAATTTAAGAGTTCTCTGATATTCAAAAAACACAAAGAGTATGAGAACTCTCTCACTAAACCTCATCACTTTTATATTGTTCATTGCCGGTCAACAACTGGTTAAAATTCGTTTTAAAAAAAATTACAGGACTTGTGATTCAGCTGTGAATCACAAATGAATATTCACAAAAATTAAAAAAGTAATATTTATTACCGTTTGTGTGTGTGCTAAACACTGAGCTAAAAGAATTAAAAAATTCCAAACGAAATGTGTGATTTGAAATTATCTTATTTAGCCTAACATAGTCCGGCATTCAGATATAAACATATTCTAAAAAACGTATCAAATAAAGGGACTTATTAAACAATAAAGAAGTTGATTTAAACAATAATTAAGTTAATATAAATTAAACGTGAACGATATCACCACTAAAACTGTTAATTCACGTACAACTCGTGCACACAACATATGAGATAATGTGTAGGGCAGACCGAACTGGTTTTGGACTGCATCCTGTATTTATATGTACAACAAAGAAGAGACTGAAGCTTAGAAAACAAGTTTTCTTTGCTTTTACAATGGTATGGCTTGTAAACCATGCAAAAATAAGAAGATGTGATTTTAAAGCCGTGAAGCATAACAAATCGTATAACACATTAACGAACTTTAGAATTTTTGTATCAAAATTAACTGATATAAAATACGTGCTAAGTTTAGTGGTCTAGCTAGTGCGGACACGTCACAGACGGACGGACAGACATGGTCAAATCCATAAGCTCGCTCTCTTTTCAAGAAAGTGAGCTAAAAAATTAATTATTTTTGATAACTATAATAAAAGCTGTTAATGAAACTAAATGTGTAAATAAACACTGAAGTGTTAAAGCGATAAAAATGTGTAAATAAGTGTTAAACAACTTATAAAATATAGGTTTAAATCTATTAAAATAATAAAATACAATTTTATATGAAAATTTAAAGAATAAAGTTCTCGTATTTCGGGTTAGGTCTAACCTGTCGCCCGAAACGTGTGATCACTCTATTATCAGCTATCTTTTCCGAGTTATTTCTCATCTTTGCTTTTATTGATTTCGAATTATATTTTCTTTTCGGTTTGAGTGCAGATTTACTTATGTTTTCCATAATAGCGGTCTTAATCTTAGTTCTGTTGTCCTTAATTACTTTGTTAGAGTCTCTTTCCATGATCTTTGTGTTATTGTCTTTTAATTGATTGTCGATATTACACTTTTTTTCAAAAAGATCTTTAATGTCTGTCACAGTGTCTCTAATTTTTAATTGTTTGCCCATCAAATTCCATTTATTATAATCTTTAATGTCAAAAATGTGATCACTGGTATTTTCCACTGAATTATCCAAATCGTAAGCATCAGTTTCTATTAAGTTTTTAACGTGAGCGTATTTACGTGGTTCAATACCGTAGAAAGGTTTAGCTAAAAAGCTGTTAACTGTACGAATTTTCGGCTTTCCTTTATTAAGACTAATTACTTTATAGCTGTCCTTATTTACTATTTTAGCAATTAGATACGCGCCTTCGTATGGGGCCTTATATTTTAGATGAACACCAGGGACGATGGTCTTATCTATAAACCAAATGATATCAAATTGTTTAAATGTAGGCACTATAGAATTTTCGTTTTTTCTTTAACACCACTTCTCTTCTTGTATTAGAATATTACCACGGGCTTCTATTCTAGCATTTTCTTAAATAATTTGAATTTAAATTCTCCAACTCAGTATCGTTCATGTTTTCCAATTGAATTTTTCTTTCAAAGGCATTTATCGATAGAAAAAACGGTGAATATTTAGTGGTCATGTTAATTGAGTTGTTTATTAATCGTGTAGCTATTGGCAAGAAACGATCCCAATCTTTGTCTCCGTTTTCACAAAAAGCTATCATTTGTAAAATTACTTCGAGCTCTCAGCACATCCATCCGCACAATAAGTTTGAAAAACTGCAGACATAAAACTGGGGTTGTAAGAAATCGTAGGTTTCTGAGTAATGCCCATTGATTTAGTGTGTCTATCGCTAATTATATTTTTTGGTACTGAATGGCGTGCAGCTAACTCTTCCAAAAATTCAATGATAGTTCCAGCCTTTTGATTAGGTATGGCTTTGGTGATCACAAATCTTGTAAGTCTATCAGTAGCTGTAATCACATATAAGTTTCCTTCGGTTGTTTTAGAACACGGGCCAAAGCAATCTATATTTATTGTGTCGAATGGTAACATACTAATCGGTCCAACTTTGCCAATACCAAAAGGTTTTGTGTTTCTAGGCTTTATGTTTTGACATGTCTGACAATTACTAATAAAGGCTCTAATTTCTTGTCTCATAAATGGCCAAAAGAATTTCCTATTAAGCTCTTTTTCAGTTTTATCACATCCATGATGACCAGCATCCGTGTGATAAAGTTTTAGTAAACCGTTGACCAAAGCACGGGGAACTACTAGTTGGTAATTTTCATTAACTTTAGACATATGCTTTCGTTTGTGGTAAAGTCTATTAAATTGATCGAGTTTGTAACGATAATGCAATTTTCTATATATTTTATCTGCTGATAATATTTTAGCAATAATTTGTGTACAAAAACTATCACTCCTTTGAGCATCAAAAAATCCTTGCACATCAAAATTTTGTATATCACTCACAATGAACATATAATAAGCTTCGCTTTCAGTACTAATTTCAGATGTTTCTGTGAAAAGGTTCACTATATTTGTTTCAATAATCGTGTCTATCTCATCATTATATTCTTTGTTTTTCTCGATATATAATATTTCTTTCAAATTGTCACTTGAATATTCATCAATTTTTGACTTATCTATTATCTCTAAATTTAATGTTAATCGGGAGATGGCATCCGCTATACCATTGTCGCTGCCTTTCACATATTTTATTACGAAACTGAATTCTGAAAGTAATGCTGACCAACGATTGATTCGTGCATTTGTTGAAATCTTAAATTTATTAATTACTTCCAGTGGCATGTGATCGGTATAAATTGTGAAAAATTCTCCTATCAAAATCTTTCTGAATTTTCTAATCGCTATTATAATACCATACAATTCCCGTTCGATGGTTGACCATCTAATTTCGTTGCCTGAAAAAGCGTGGTAAAAGAAAGATATAACTCCTATTTTTCCATTCTTATGCCTCTGGCGAAGCACTCCTCCAACCGCATAATTACAAGCATCGGATTGAATAAATTTTTCACAATTAGGGTTCGGATGTTCAAGTATTACAGGAATGCTTATTATTTCTTTAATTTTTTCAAAACAGGTCTGTTCTTTATCTGTCCATTTAAATTGGGTGTTGTTTTTCGATAATTCATAAAGTGGTTTCATATTGCCTTTCATTGGATAAAATTCTCGTACAAAATTAATTATACCACAAAGTCTACGGACTTGTCTTTTAGATGTTGGAACTCTGATGTTTAACATCATGTTTATACGTTCGGGATCGATATGTTTCCTGAATTTATTTACAATGAAACCCAAGAATTTTATATTTTTATCAAAAAATGAGCACTTTTTAGGGTTCATACGAACATCCGCGGTAATATTTAAATCAAAAAAGTTACTTAAACTTCCAAAATGTGATTCATACTTCTGTTCATCAGTAAGCTGTTCATCGTCTTTTGTGTCTACTACTAAATCGTCTAAATAATTTGCTAGATCTTTTAATTTCATTTCTTTATATGCACTATCTGTAAACCGTTGTAAAGCAACTGTGGAAGACCTCAATCCCATAGGAGAACGTAAAAACTCATATACACCGTCCTCAAAGGCTTTAAAAGGCTGTAAGATATCTAAAGTCTTCGCTGATCATTGTACAGTAGAAAATCTTCACCATATCCATTGGTGATGCACAAAACATTCCACTTAACGTTTCTAAACAATCGCTCATTAGTGTCGGTGGATAAGTTGGGAGAATGATGCACTTATTCGGGACTCTTAAATCTATGACTAGTCTCGGTTTAGTTTTTGATTTCGTTTTAACCAATATTACTGGTACGGCATTACGTGCATTTGATTTTTGAATAATGCCTGCTTTGAGCAATTGATCAATGCAGTGGTTTATATACTGTCTATCTTCTTTCTTATAACGAAATGGCTTTTTATGTATGTCTGGTAACGGCGTGTGTTCTATGTTAACGATATAAACTTTGCCGTCAATTTTTGCTAACCCTATATCATACTCGTTTTTCGCAAATGCTTTACGCTTATCCCATAGTAATGCTTTAAATCTTTCCAATATAAACGGCGGTACGCTTTTAAAATTAAATTGAGAATAGAACGTGTCTTTGTCGGCATTATTATCAATTAGCGTTTGATCTGTTAAGTCATAGACAGTTGTTTCGGCATTAATATTATTAATAGTTTCAACATTATTAATAGACTCAATATAATTTTTAAAGTATTTGTATTCTTTGATTATATTCACTTCATTAGTTGGCTGTTGTTTCATATGGATACCACTAGTTTTAAATGTGATGTTTATTGTTGTATTTGAATCTATACTTTTCGTGTTATTATTGACTGAATATGAATAATTATCTGTTCCTAAATTCAATATTACATTTATTTTTTCATGAAATCGATCCCCAAAATCATTTCATAACAAACTGTGTCCGAAATATTGAACATTAATTTGTTCTTTCCTTCATTTAATTCGGTGACTCTAACAAAAGCCCTACCCATTGAGCTAACCGTTGAATTTAAACCTCTTAATGTATAGTTCATGTTTTCTATTTTCAGATTTAATTGTTGCACAATTTTGTTGCTTATGATACCATATGTAGCGCCAGTATCTAGCAATGCGTTTACAATTTTAATACCATTTATATTAATGTTAATTTTCGGCTTTAAATATTTTAGGCTTTTGTTTAATTTAGCCTTATCGTTGTTATTGTTTAATTCAATTATCGTTGTGTCGAATGTGATCGAGAAATTCCGCTGTTGAACAGTCTTTAGTTAAAATGTTTGCTGCTATTAAACTGCTAGAATTGGGATGTAACTTCTCAATTAGTGCATGCCTAAATACTATATCGTCTCCTTCCGTATGAGATTCCATTATTTCCGTGTATGCCTTTAAAAATTCGTCCGTTGTTTTGTAGTCTTTGCGATCTAAATTCTTAATTCTAGACAGAGCGGCAATTTTGGCTGTTTTCGACGAAAATTCATTGATGAATTCTCTCTTAAAATTATCCCAATTTAAATAGCTGTGCTTATTACAAAACTCTTTATATTTTTCACTCAGATTAATGTTTATTTTCAGTCCTTATATATTTTTCAATTGATCATCCGATATATTACATAGTTTTGCTTTATCCTCCAAATTAATTATAAATTTCTTTGCTGGCGTGCCTAAAGTGAATTCTTATATATATCTTTAAGATATAATTTAGGCTTATTTTGTGAGTTGACAATGGATGATATAGTGTGCGAAAATTGTTGTGTTAAATCACGCAACGTGTCAT
This sequence comes from Phthiracarus laevigatus, assembly GCA_034700185.1. NCBI lineage: Eukaryota > Metazoa > Arthropoda > Arachnida > Sarcoptiformes > Phthiracaridae > Phthiracarus > Phthiracarus laevigatus. Next base: position 12,274 of record JAQIXJ010002969.1, read on the forward strand.
TGAAATTCTGTTGCATTTGCAACGTTACATCACTTGTAACGTTTGCATTATTTGTAATAATTGTTTGGCTATTGGTAGCTGTGTTTGCTGGTATGTTAAAGCTTACATGAGGTGGACCCATACCACCAGAAGTTGTTGTACTGCTGAAAGGCTGTATTTGACTGCTATTTGATTGGCTGTTCTGTGATGTAAAACCCGAAGCATTGACTGGCTAGTGTTAGCGTTAGTCGAACTATTATTTTGCTGTTGTTGTTGTAATAAATCTGACATATTCTGTAACTGATCTGACATATCAGCCATTTTCGCTGCATTATCATTGTTAATCTTCAATTGAGCATTATATGAATCATTTAATTTTTTACAGCTTTGTTTAATGGTTTGATTGTCTATCTTTATTTGCGCATTTTCGGTCCTTAACAATGCAATTTCCGCTTCCGCTTCATCCAGTTTTTTTTGAACTGCTGATATAATTGTTTTGTTTAAATCCGTATTTTCGTACTCAAGGATTTCTAGTAATTCATTAACTTCTAAATCTGGAATTATCTGTTTTAATTTATTGTTATTGTAGATCTCCGGATGATTAGTTTTATTCTCGCGAGTAAAATATTTGTGGCTGCGTTTGTCCGCAATTTTGTTCCGATTCCATCAATAGCACTTTTTGAGACCCAAACCAACTATAACCTCCACCAATGAAATATGCCTATGACCACAGGGCCGTCGAGAACAGTTGAAACTAATCGGTACAAAATGCGCAAAAATAGTTTCATTAAAGATAAAAACAAATCAAACTAATGATCACATATTCCTCAATGATTTGGATTATTCGCTAAAATATTTCCGAGATATAAGAAATTTCGAATTTGAATGTCTTTGTCTTAAAGATTATCAAATCCGTTGCTCTTCGTTATCAAATTGCAAACAATTAACACAAATAACCATAAATTTATTCGATTACAACACATTTTTGTTTGACATTCATCATTATTTACCTCAAATTAAAAAGATTACTATTGATTGTGTTGACCCAGACATTTTAACCAAACTATTTGAAATATGCCTATGACCACAGGACCGCTAGTGAACTATAGCCAAAGACGGGGGTGTGTGAACATCGGAATCAGTTGAGTCTCGTTTGGAGCCAAATCAAAATATCGAATTGAATCACAACTCATTCTAACTGTTCCTTTTCTCAGAACAGGTTTCACTGTTATATTCATTTAAATTAATTGTGTCTTTAGCTTACAACGCTTTTAACTGTTTACAATTATTTATTAAATAAAACTTCAGTGAATTAAAATGAAAATAATTATTGATAATTTGAATACATATTAATCTCTTATCTCGAGATCAAAAAGCAACCGATCGCCACGAAAACAAAATTAAGACTAACTTAAAGTTCAGTAAAAAAACGGACAAAAGCAAGTTTTAAACTAATATTGTTTGAGAGAATTAGTCATTACATTGTTGAACACATTAATCATACAAAACATGTTTGTTAAACAAACTATTAATAATAATAATAAAAACTTATTAGTCGTTTAAATGTTAGGAAGTTACGGGTTAAACCCTATCGTATTGAGATTGGCGTATCTCACTGGTCCCCTCAAGATATTGTGTACAGGGATCAATCTCTGTATACAAATCTTTTAAATACAAAGAAATAATAGAAAACAAGAACGACACATTCATAGAGAGCTCACTTTTTTATAGGTTAATGAAAACTTAAATGTAAATATATTAGTCTTTTAGCCAAGACGTCAAAACTCCAAACCCTAATATAAATATATAAAATCGGTTAAAAGTTTTTATTAATATTAGACTGCGAACACTAGGACGGACAGACAGACAGACATACTCAA
>JAQIXJ010002970.1:0-14129 GCA_034700185.1 Phthiracarus laevigatus
CAAGTTGATAGAAGTCGTGATAAATTTGTTTGACAGACGCTGTTCACAGGCGTACATTTAAAAGCACGGTTGAGATTTCTATTAAAGTTTTTATAAAATTACAGAAAAATTATAAAAACACCAAAAAAGTGTTTTTTCCTTTACCTTAAGTCTTTAATTTCTCCTTCCATTCTTTATATTCATTTGTCGGTACTTAACATAAATAATTATGTAAATGAGACCATTACTTTAATATGAAACAATAAACTCGATATAAAAATTTAAATTAAATTTACAGCGATTTCGGATTTCGTTATTAAAGTTGTACTGTTTATAAGATTGAGCTTTAATAACAATCGGAGCAACTTTTTGGCTCACTTTGTAAAAGTCGAGCTAATGGACTTGCAATGTAGGTGTATGACTCTGTTTGTCTTTCTGTCAGTCGGTTCAGTAGACTTTTTACAATTTTACTTTTTTTTCGATTTTTTTCTGATTTTTTTTTTATTTAGGTTCATCGGACGAACCTCAAAACCTGACACCAGAAGACAACGCGTTTTATGCAAGTTCTGAATAATTTGCTTTTCATTTATTTTCTGTTTTTTATTATTTTTTTTATCGATTTTCATTAATTTACTTTTCATTATATTTGTAATAAAATATTTGGATAAAGCGACTTTATAACTATATCCAATATATTACCGGGAACATTGAAGTTCGCATTATTCAAATCAAAAGGGTTTAACCTTTAATGATCACTTTGTATTGAGTAATTTGTTTTTCTGATTATTACTTATTAATAAAATCCAAAATTTTGGTAAATAATTTGACGACAAAAAGTTTAAAATTATATAAAATAGTTTAATGTTTGAAACTTTAGTTATCTTTTTTGTCGTTCTCTTTTATAATTATTAATCACTTTGTATTTTGCTCTTGAAGCTATCAGTCGCTAATTGTTTGTGAAGAGAAATACTTTTTATTTTAAAATTAGTTTAGCTTTTATGCTACAATACGGAATATTCTCTTCTGGTTTTCGATTATTTTAACCCGATTTTATCATTTTTGTCCAAATTGTTACTATAAAAACGGAATATCCCGTTGAGATTTTAACCAATTTTTTTTAATTTTTACATTTTTAAGACTGTTTTTATATAAAAACGGGAGATCCCGTTCCCAATTTTAGCCTTGTTTTGGTTACTTTTGCCTTTATTTGGTTAACAATTTTTATCCAATTTTGTCTTTTTGACCATTATTATGCCATATTATAATGGAATTATTAGATTATGATATATTACAAAATCCTTATATAGATTAAGAAATTGACAAAATCCCTTAATTAGAATAAGAAAATGGTAAAATAACTATTAAATTAAAGATTAATATTCCTTAAATATAATAAAAAATTGGCAAATTCCATTAATTAGATTATGAAAAAGACAAAATCCCTTAATTAGAATAAGAAAAAGGTAAAATCGCTTAATTATAGTAAGTAAATGCTAAAATCCCTTTATTAATGTTAGGATAAAAATACCTCAAGTAGAATAAGAGTGCGGACGTACGGACGGACGGAAAGACTGACATAGTCAAATCCATATATCTGTCTAGCAAGTCAGATAAAAAAATACATATTTCTTATTATAATTAAGAGATTTAAACTAACTTATAATGTTAATCAAGGTAATTTGACCTTTTTCTTATGCGAATAAAGGATATATAAAGTAAAAATAAAATATTCTTGTCAAAAGTCCATTAAATGGCTACAAAATGGGTAAACAAAACATTTATTTAGAATAAGGTAAGTGAGCGAAAGTAAAAATCGAGCTTCCATAACTTAACTAAAATTAAAATAACTAAGGCAGAAATTATAAATTCAATATCGCAATTCAAAGATGGTAAAACACTAATAAACTGATCATATTCTTTGCAATTTAATCTACTTTTACTTTAGTTTTCCATAATTTTTATTAAAAAAATCATTATTTATAATTCTTTTTAATAAGATTTATTAATGTTTTTTTAGAAATGTGGAAAATAGCTAAAAAATTATTCCATGTTTCTATCTTTAAAGCTTTTTTATAAAGTATATGGCCATAAAAACTTATAAATTTTATGTTCTCAATTAGTAACAAAGCATTTTTTAATCTTATATTCGCTTTTAAATCCAATCGCAATCACAAAGTATATCAATAAATATCAACATTTAAACCAGAGCTGAACACGCTAAGGAGAAACTTATTTAATCGATGAAAAGAAACGCTCGAAGTCCATCTCCGTGCGACATACTATTGAATGCAAAGTTGCAGTTTCAGTGCAAATTTTAAGATCGTTTTAAAAATATCAATTGCATTTATTACAATAATAAGACAAAGATAAGCTAGTTAAATCATTTAAACTTTATCAAACAAGTTTTAATTTTTTCCAACTTTATATCTGTTATTAATTCTTATAGCTAAATATTATAAAGCTTATCAATACCATGTTAGTTTTTCAAGTTCTTATTGAAAAATGATAATAATTTCAAATATATTTTTTTCTTATTTTCAATGTTACATTTCGGACTTGAATATACAGTTGATATGTAAAGATCTCATAAGTTTTTTCTAACGATTGATTAAAATAAATTTATATACTATAAAGTAGCCTTGTTCAATCGCTATTATTAAATAATTATTATTTGGTTTAAACTGATAAACGTATTATCAACGATTATTACAAATAAGCACTTGCATCTTATCGATTACAGAAAGTATAGAGCATGTCTCATTGCTGATTTGATTGGCGATTTCTTTGCACATATTGTTCGGATGAAGATTTCATATTTATTTATACCCAGAGATCTTTGAGGTGTTTAACATTTAGATTAACTACAAAGAAAAAAAGGTTCTTAGACCTTGTTGATTTACAATAACTACTGATAATTCATCAATACCTTATAAATAATGCTTTATAAATAATAACTAGTATATATATATGAACATAAATGTAATAAAAATCTACAAAGCAAAAAAATGTAATCCAATATAGCGCTTATAAAAATTGTTATCTATTAAGAACTGTAAAATTAAATAAATGATTTTATCCGAACTTATTAGTTATAAAACAAATATTTAAATGGTTTAAGAAAATGCTTGTATTTTTTTAAAACAATAATGTTTTTCACAATTATCTCTGTATTAATTAAATTGAAAATTAAATGAATATAAAATTTAAAATTAATCGTTAAACAGCCCTTATTAAACTTTATTTAATCAGTTTAGTTGTTTTACAAAATCACTTATAAAATTAAATATTTTGGATGGTTTTCATCAATACTTTTAGCAGTGTTTAGAACATCAGACAAAACGTAAAAAAGTAACGTTGAAGATTACAGTAAATATAATAAACAATGTAAATTTATTTTGGAATATTAAAACTTAAATCTTCCCGTTATAAATAATTTAACGTTTATAGGATCAAGAATGAACATTAGTATTTCGCTTTCATTGTTTCCTTTTTTTTAATTAAATCTAGTTAACTTCATAATTGTAGCTGTGCACAAAGTAAATAAAAATCAAGCATGAAAAATATACTGTTCCTTAATAATTATAGATCACAAATTTTCATCAGTATAAATTTTAAGATTTTTTATTACAGTCAATTGCAATTGTTAATTAAAGTATGTTAAAACGTTTGGAAAAATTTCGCACTTTTGGTTTTGGATTGCAAAACTAAATCAAAAACGGCCAAAACTAAAATAAACGCGTCAAAATTTTTATTACTTTGCTTTGAAAATCTTTAAGTTTGTAAGAAAAGTTTTAGTTGTGCTATTCATTCGCGTCTATAAAATGGATAATTTAAACAATAGTGATTCGGATGAGAAAATAATTAAGTATGACACTTCCATTAGTGTATATTTATAGCAAAGCAATGAAAATATTCCAACATTTAATTTTGTTTTGGCCGTTTGTGATTTATTTCTGCAATCCAAGACCACATGTGCGAAATTTTTGCAAAAGTTTTGACATACTTTGATTTAATTTTGCAATTCAATGTATGAACAAACGAGCATTTATAACCGGTAAAAAACATTTATGAAAATACGTTATGGAAAGGTTAAGTTTGACCACTAAATTATTCACAAAATAATGTCAGCGTTCATAGCTTAAAAGTACTTGTCTTTTCTTCTTTGATTTAAAATCTAAAATATTCGACATATAATTATAAATATTATTCACAAACATTGGTGCCCAAAGTAGCTTTCAATAAATATAATGCAGATATACACATTTTATAAAATATTAATTAACACCAATTATAGTTATTTAAATTTTATTTTTAGATAGTACAGAACCATTATGTATAGTTAGGAAAGAAATAAACAATTTTTAAGAAAATAGTTAAGAAAAACTTTGAGTTTTTGATTTGTTTCTTGGCAGCAAAATTGGGTTTTATAATTCAGTTTTTAATTAAATTTAGTCGTTTATGAATAAATTTTTTTGTCTCGAATTGAAATTTATTTGAAAATATAATGATAGATTGTATAATATTAACACAAGGAAACAATGGAGCGCATTTTATCTTTTTTAAACCAAGTTAATGAACTGGGAACTTAGATTCCTGTTATTTCTACGAATTACAATAAATCATTAATCCTATTTGACTGTTTTAAGACATGTTCTACCCAAATGTTGATTAAAATTACATTTTGATGAAAATTTAAATAAATATACTCTTACACCGATTATAATAACTCGACTGTGCATCTTAAATATTTTTCCATAATCGAAATTTGCTATAAAGCTGACTAAATTAATACAAATTTTATAAATTCTGTGCATTAGAAAATTATTGCTATAGTCGAATTTTGCTATAATCCGAGGTATCATTATCGGGTTCAGACTGCAATTTATAAGGTTTTAATTCTACTTAATCTGTTTGAAGTTATTTTAAACAACAAAATTTTGTTATTAAAGTACGAAAAAATTAAACTAGAAAATCAATATAGTAATTTGAAAATTTTTCAATTAATAAGTTTTCTGTTTTTAGCTTTTGTTCAAGCTTTTATTTTATCATTAATTCAAATTCATTAATACAAAAACTAATCCATTTTTTAATATAATAAAACACATCTACTCATCTACACAATTATTATATATTCAATAGTTTAATATTATTATGTGTCATATTGTTAGAAAAAAATTAATTTTCGTAATGATTTATTAAACTTACCATATACTCAACCTGAAAGTGAAAATACTTATTTTAAGTTTTGACATATAACAGTTACCCAAAACTATAAATTATTAATTATTATTTATCCTTGAAATATTTGTTGAAATTAATTTGTCATAAATTGTTGTGAATAACTCATAAGTACTGGTTATTGATTTAAGTGGTTCTTATTTAATCTTTAAGTCTTCATACATACATTGATTCTATTCAAATAAAAGATTGCGATTTATAAAAAATAACCTTTTAATCAATTACTTTTACAAAGACAATTGATATTTCACAATAGTGCAATAAACACATTTGCTTTATAAAAACAATTAAAAATAATTTGAAATAAATATTTCTTAAAAATAATCTGTTTATTGGATTTCTATTTTCTATGAATTGTGTATTTTAAATCAACTTTAATAAAATTAAAAATCAAAACAGCTTTAAAATAGATTAAATATTTGAAATAACTAATAGCATTGATCAAATATCTTTTAAAATTTTAGGTGAAATAGGTGATTATATTAAATTGTAATGGTTTATAGTATTTTTTAAAGTCAATTTTTGATAGCCTTGTAGAACAGCAATTGCGAAAAACCAAACATTGTTAATTTAATTACAGTTAATTTATTTCTGCGCCATTTTTTGCACAAAAACACACATTTGTGTTAAATTATCGATTTTACGTTTTCCTTTTAATTATAATAAATTGTTTATTGTTATTTCATAAAATTATTATGCTTTTAAACTTTTTTTGGTAGTTTTTATCAGATTCTCGCCTAATGAGACTGAATTTTGTCCATTTTTACACAAGGAATTCTTGTTTTTTAATTTATATTTAAATTTTTGACACTATATTTTGTCTTTTGACAATTAAATTTCTTAATAAGCATAAGATAGTGGTAAAAATCCTTGTATTAAAGTAAGAAACTGATAAATTTTCTACATAAAGTTAAAGATTTAAATCCCTTAATTAGCATAAGAAATAGGTCAAAATGTTTTTATTAGCATAATAAATAGGTGAAAATCCTTTTTTTAAATTTATTAATTGCTAAAATCCCTTAATTAGAGTAAAGAACAAATTCCCTTATTTAATGTAATAAGAACATAATTTCTTTTTTATAACAATAGCGAGAAATAGAACAAATGTTTGAATGAAAAAATAGTTTGTAAAAAAACTACATCAAAATAAGCTACGATGTTATGTTCATTTAAATTTTTGGTTTTTTAACTTAATAATGAGAAAAAAATATAAAACTGAAATAATTCAATCTAAAAATAATTTTATAATTGTGTTTGTAATTGAGGTTTAAAATTTTAACGTTGAATTACATCCAATTTAATGATTTGTTTAGTCAATATGAGTGCTTAAAAATAGCCTGATTAAAGTACAGTTCTATATATATAGCGTTTGATTAGCTTTGCTGACAACAATAAATTAATTTAAATTATACTTTACCTAATAAGTACGAGGCATCTATTATAATTAGTGGCATAATTTATATTAAATTGAGCTTTAATATAAATTATTTGTATTTTTTGAATAGTTTTATACTGAAATATAATACAAATATAAAACACAATTTAGAAGCGTTGACTTAACAACGACAAATAGGCGACATACACAAAAACTGGCAAGACAAGTTAAAAAAGTATAGGCATAATCAATTGCCTATTTTTGATATACAATAGTAAATTTCTAATACAAAAATTATTATTAGAAATTAATAGACAAAATAGAAAATAATCACTAATCATTATAAAACTTGAGATACATATGACGGTTTTTGATCTGAAAATATTTATTAAAAGATTCAAATTGGCAAAATAATACCAAAAAACTGGCCAAAATAGACAAATACTTATCTGGTTTTGCCTCAAAACCATAAATTAAAAACTATTATACAGAATACAAAGTGATCCCCAATTAAAATTCTATATCTACATATTAAATAACATGTTTAGAATTATTGATTGTTTTAAAATCTGTATATAAAAATGGACACACTTTTGATCAATCTTACAAATTTTCATACTACAGTCTTTGTCTAGATTTAGCTACAAGTCTTATGTGTTGTGAGTGTAACTTAATGTATGTTAAACCTAATAAAAGTTTTTATTCTAAAACTCTGATGACTTGAATTGGCGTCCGGGATAGGATGGCCGGGATAACCATTGATGGCGGGCTAGTTCATTCGCGAGTTAGTCAATTTGGTCAAAGCTTTTTTTGAAAATTTAATTAGTCCAGACGATGGTATTGTGAAGTATAACTATGACGAATTATGGAATAAATGAATAATTATGAATGCAGTAGAATGAAGTCGTTGTTACTAAAAAATATTTATCAGTATTTATTAGCTCTTGGGAGTGAGCTGTCGAATCACTCATTGATTAAGGGATTAAGAATACCGTACTGAGCGGGTACGGTGGTTGTAGACTACTATTCGTTTTCGATAAACCCTCATGTAATGAATACAAAAAAACTTGGCGTTGAGAATTAAACTAGAGCTGTCATTGGGTTTAATAGTGAGAAATCCAACAGTGAATTAACTTGAAGCCATGAAAAAAATTACACGAATTTAAAATAAAATTGAGCAAATTGAGTTTGGAAATGGTAGTGCTGCTTTGGCAAAATATAATAAAAATTTGAGTTTCGAGGCCAAATGAGACTGCATTTTCTGTCTTAATTAATTAATTATATAACGATAATAAAAATGATTGAAAATTAAATTTTTTATTACATCAATATGTTTTATAATACAATTTATGAATGACATTAATTATTTATTAATATCATTTTTTAAATTTTTAACTCACTTTCTAGAAAGTAGAGCTTATGGATTTGCCCTGTCCGTCTGTCCGTCGGTCCGTCCGTTGTCTGCACTTACAAGACCATTGAGTTTAGGACATATTTTAAAATACTTAATTTTGATATGTCAGAAAACAATAGACTTTTTTAAATAAAATTATAAACTTAGATTAAAATATGAGAAATTGAGCTCTCTATGAATGTGTCGTTCTTGTATAATATCATATTTACTTAATTTCATTCCAACCAAAAACACATTATTCAAAAAACGTGTTTAAAGAATAAATTAAAACTAATAATTTATTATAATGAAATAATCTGAACGCAATCAGTTATATTTTCAAAATTGTCTATTAAATCATTGAAATCTTTTAAAACCTTTTTAATCTAAACCATGAAGAATTTACCTAAAGTTTAAATATTCACTTTGAAAAAGATAACTAATGGATTTTAGATTTCTATTTGTTATGATTTTTTTTCTTAGCTTTTCAAATTTTTGGTTTTTATTCTGAGTATTAAATTTTTGATTAAAAAACAAACTCAATTTATAAAATGTATTAAAGTTGCAATAACTTTTAGATTATTATTTATAAATGAAGTTGTAATTTGTTAAATGCACAATACTTAACATTTTATTTTTGACGTAAATGCATAGCTCTTAGATAACCTTTTTCAATTTTGTCCAAAAAAACAGTTCACATCAATAAAAAAAAAGTTTATGTTAGCTAATCAAAAAATGATTAATTGGATTTTAATTATTTTTTATAACGTTGAGTGTTGAGACGATGTTAGCTCTTAAGTCTTAAAAACAATAACTGATCATAATTATGATCTTCCATTATTTATATAATTTGGTTTATTTGTGATATCAGATGCAGCTTATCATTCATCCTTATTTCCGCTTTTTCATGTATTTAATTTTAAAAATGACGATTATAAAATATTTAAGTATTCTTTTTGTATTACTGTAAAATTTAGTAAAGATATTGGTTATCGAATCCAATCGATTATTAGTTGACTTATTATACGATAAGAGAATCAGAAAGATTATGTAAAGTTGACAGTGCATAAATATTTTTCTTCTTCTCTTCATTATTATTGTTTTATTATTAGATTTAAAGTTTAAGTTTTTTCCTATTTATTTCCAAATTCCATTTTAGTAATAAATAATTTAACTCCGTTTTAATTTTTTTAATTTCAACTGTTATTTAATATATTTACTTATGACATAAATAGTTTTTATAATTTATAAAACTTGTAAAAGTTGAACACATTTTTTATTTTAACTTTTTCTATAACAAAATATTCAAAAAAACAACAAAAAAAGATTTAGTTCTAAAAACAAATAGTTCCTTTTTTACAAAATAATCTGCTTTCAATTCTCTCTTAAAATAAAATGCATTTAGTAAGAAAATATAAAACTGTAGATAAATAAAGCCTCCTTATAAATTTCTAAGTTTTATGTATATACTTAAATAATTAGTATTTTTTGGAATCGTTATTATTGTTGGATAAGTAAAAATGAAAAGTTTATTAATTTAAGTACATTTCAACAATATTTTTAAATAAAAAATAAACATTCCATAGTTGCTGATACATATTTACTTAAAGCATTATTAAAATAATCCCATAGTAATAAAATTATAAAGTTGCAATTTTGCTATCAATGATTGCGATTTATCAATTTTCTAATAATTTTTTTATTGCTTTACTGTATTGTAAAACTTATTGGATAAAATCACCCATATCTTAACAAAAGTTGCCAAATTTTTATTTATTACATCAGGAGCTGAGAAATTTTTTTTATTGATATTTATTTAAAACTATTTCAAAAAAATTATCAGTCGATTATCTAAGCGAAATAAATCCATATTGTTTTATCAAAACAAATACAATCCGGATATTAGTACAAAAGAAATGTTATCTCTGGAAATAATTTAGTTTAAAATGTTTATTTGATTATTGAATTATGCTACAACTGATTACTTGTTTAAACTTAACTCTATATAAAAATCAAATAGACTTACTATGTATTGGACATAAATATAACTTGTTTAAACAAACGTTTTTAATTTGTTCGAATAAAACATTGATTTCTTCATTATACAGTACGAATTAAATACACAATTTCTGAAGTGAGTTTATATGAAATTATCATAAATAGCTTTAGTTATGTAATCCTGTAGACATTCATTAGTGTTTTGAGTTCAATACTGTTGTTTAGAAAAGTCTTTATAAAAATTATTGCATTACATTTTGGCATTTAGAAATAACATCTGTCAACTTGATTTATCATGATATTTAAATGTTCTTATTGTTAGACTATAAATAAGGAGAACAGTAATCTAGGCATGCTTTCACGAAATCACAGCCATCACTATAATTAAGATTGTCTCCTATTGATTAAGACATACATTTTCTACATTTTATTTTATTAAATAATGTATTTTTGACAAGGAAATATTAATTATGAAAAAAAACAAAGTAAATAATTATTCACTTTTGAAAATTTGTTGTATTGACCTAATAATAGTTCAAAGATTTACATTATAAAATGATTTATTTTTTAAAAGTTTTTAAAATATAGCCAACGTAAAAACTATATGAATTAATGTTTCCAAAATCAATAGTTTTAGCCAAATTCTAAATAATGTTAGAAAAAATTTGTATTTTGTTAAAATTTTTTAATAAAAATAATTTTATATTTCACAAAAATATTATTTTTAAAACTTAAACTTGGTTAAACTCAGGACATTTTCCTATTCCGTTTGATTAATAATTTTATTTATTAAAAGTTGGTTGAAACTAATAGATTTTAAGTTTACAGGTCGATACTTATATATTGATAAACTTAATTTGCTATTCAAACTTTCCATAATTTTTCAAATAAAAATCAAATTTTTATTAAGGCTATAATGCTGTATCTATGTAATAAACAAGATCGATACGGTTATAATATCTGACTTTGTAAAGTTTAGTTCAGTTAGTATATTGTCGCTCGCTCCCATTAGTTTATTTTATTTTTCATAAATCTGAATTTTTACTTATAATTTGAGATTTTTACATAAAACAAGCCAATAATCAATTGTATTTTTATAGTCTTTAAAATTTCAATGAAAATTGGAATATCCCGAACGGTTTTTTGGCTATTTTTACCCGTTTTTTATCATTTTGGTCCAAACTGCTACTATAAAAACGGAATATCCCGTTCTAATTTTCGACTGTTTTTACCCGATTTTATCATTTTTGTCCAAATTGTTACTATAAAAACGGAATATCCCGTTCTGGTTTTGGACAATTTTTACCCGATTTTTATCATTTTTGTCCAAATTATTAATATAAATACGGAATAGACCGTTAAAATTTTGTATATTTTTGACATTTTTAAGACTGTTTTGATAAAAAAAACGGGATTCAGTACCCAATTTTAGCCTTATTTTGGTAATCTTTGCCTTTTTTTACAATTTTTAGCCAAATTTGTGGCCTTTTTGACCATTTTTATGCAATTTTATAATGGAAACCCTTTTTTAGATTTAGATATATTTTAAAATCCCTTAATTAGAATAAGAAAATGGTGAAATCCCTTTTTTAAAGTAAAGATTAAAATCCCTTAATTAGAATAAGAGTGCGGACGGACAGACGGACGGACAATCCCAAATCCATATATCTGTCTTAAAAGTCAGATATAAAAATAATAAAAATGAAAAAATTAACATATAATAACTGAAATAGAAAATCAATTTTTTTTCAATTAAAGTTTTTAATTTGTTTGTATTAAATATTTTTCTGGCACAAGTGAAGAATAGATAATGTCCTTACTCTCATTTGTATCACATAAATTATATTGAAGCTTTCAAAATTTGTCAAACTTTCGTAAAAATTCAATGATTGATGTAAACTAAAAAAGCTCTAAATTTTAAATTGTAAATTATATTTTTAGCTCACTTTGAAAAAGTCAGCAATTTGATTAGACATTTCACATATGCGTCTATATTTGCGTACACTTTTTTCAGCTTTACGATTTTTTTTCAATTTTTTTAAATTTTTTCAAAAAGCAAAAGTGAAAAATTTTAAATTATTTAAATCAAAATGAGAGAATTATTTATTAGCATACTTATTTAAAATTCTTTTTTTATATTTCATTTTTTTTACTTTAAAAAATTTCTCTTGTACTTTTTCTGTGTTTAATTATTAAATTTGCTTGAATTTTACTTTTTATTCTGTACAAAATTTTAAGTTATAGAAAATTGAAAAAAATTAAAATTGATAAAACTGAAAAACTGAAAAAATTAAAAAAAAAGGAAAATAAAAAGAAAATTTAAAACGACAAATAAGAAAAAATTAAAAATTCAAAAAAATTCAAAAAAGTGACAGGCTGAAATGCCAATTTCATTAACAAGAATTTTACAAAGTTAGCTAAAAAGAAATCAGTCTTTTTTATTAAAAATGAGATCTCGTTGAACGATAATGAAACACAAACTGGAAAATGAACATACTGTTAAAATGCTTTTAATTGGTCTCACTCTATTACTTAAGGGATAATACTAATACCTATTTAGTTAATGAAAAAACCTAATAATTGTAAAGATTCTTAAAAATACAAGTTTTTATTTTACAACTGAAGGAAATATTAATTTAACATTGAAAATTAAGATATTAGAGGGTAAACATGCAATTTTATGAAAAAATAAGTTTATAATTTATAACTGCAGTATAATCTAAACAATTAAATTACTATCTAAAATATCTTAAAGATTTTCATTTTGTAATCGGTGTCATATTTATCATTATTATACTTTAAGTTAATATATGAAATCCGTATTCTTATAAAATGCAAATATATAGAAAACATCTAAAACAATAGAATGTTTAATAGTTATAAAAGATTTAATATCAAATATTGTTTTACGTTTAAAAATAATATTGTAGAATTTTATAATACATTCAATTAATTTGTTTGAATACATCGAAACTCAAAATACAGTTTGAAATTAATTGTCCTGCTAAAAAATCAAACTACTTATATTAATAGGAAGTCCAAAAATTATCTGCTAAATGATTTAACTGATTTATGAAATGTTTATTTTATAAATAGATTTTAAAATAGAAGTTTAATCAGCATAATTTTTGATATAACAAATAAATTAACTTTAGGTTAAATTTCAATATAATAGGTTAAACAGGTCATTCGTATCACATAGTAAATTAAACTATTTACGGTGTATATGGTTTTATAGTAAATTATTCAAAGTTTCTAGAGCATTTTTATTCTCTAATTATATTAGAGATTACATAAAAACTTCTTTTTTAAACTGTTAAAAAAATAGATATTTTTATTCTTAATGTATGTATAGTTGTTAATATCCTGAATACAATATGATTAGAAACACTTAAAATAGATGGCACCCCTAATGGGAAATCTATGTATTCACAACTTATATAAATAAAAATCCGTGGGAAGCACAGGTTTATACCTAGTACCAAATAACAAAATTTATAAAAGTTTTGGTACTACAATAAAAGTGTTAAAATAAAATTTACTAATGTCAATTTTTTCGATTTAATTTAAATTATATATACAAATATATTTTCTTTACAAATACATATTCAATTTAATGAGATTGTGAAAAACTTATTGTTTAAAAAAATAAATGCATTTCTTTAAACCATTTAAATAATTGTTATATAACTTATAAGTTTGTAGAAAAGCTTATTTAAAAATTTACATTTCTTAATAGACAGAAATTTTTATATACGCTATGAATAAACGTTGTGGATTTTTAATAGATTAAAATATATTTTTGAAGATGAAGATGCTTACGTTTCCAATCTGTTTCGAATAACGTTTTTAATTTTCATTAAATCTTGAGTTTCATGTATATGGAAATTGAACAATTAATAATGTTACATTAAAATCTCTAGAATTAAATTATATTAATTATAAAACATTAAAATTCAGTAATTTTTTATTTCTGTGATTTTTAGAAATAAAACAAGAAAACAGTATTCGGTTTCGTTCGATAGTCAGAAACTAACTGACGATTTTGATTTTGTTAATTTATTAAATGAAAAATTAAATCAAAAAGCTTTTATTGGAAGCATCTTATGCAGATATTAGAAAAATGCTGAAACATCTGTAAAGATA
>JAQIXJ010002971.1:0-14126 GCA_034700185.1 Phthiracarus laevigatus
TGCGAAAAATCGCCGATCATTATTATTAGATCGACATTTTCGTCCGATACTGCCAATGACACGGCATGTCTTACAACTACCAAACACATAGTGAACATAACAATTCGCGGATCGAAAAATATGCTTCTCTTTTGGGATCCAATCGAATAGTTTGATAACCCAATCAAATAAAAGTGATTTCCAGACGATTTTATGATTCCAGATGAATCTAAACGTTTTCGTGCATCAAAATAAAACTTGCTGTGATTATCTTCCATTTTAATAAATAATAAATTATTAAAAATAATAATTATTATTGAATTATTTATAACGAATGAATTATTTATTAGTAGGCAAATGAATAGAATGTAGTGATTATGCAAATGAAAAGTTTATACTTCACATCCAATAACTTAATTATCCCATTGCGATGTTCTCAATTCTAGAATGTATTAAATCTAATCCTGATGAATAGCATGTATTTGTTAATATAACGTAGAGTTTATAATTATAAGAAACAATAAAATATAAAATAACTACTGCACAATAAGTAATACTGTATAAGTTTTGTTAAGACTATCGGTCTAAATATACCATTTTACGTGTCAATGTTTGCTATTTTATTGGTAATTATGAAGTGAGAGAGAGTAATAAAATAAAATGAAATAATAAAAGCAAGCTAAATCTCTCAAAATTTTTATAATAACTTGCAGTAAAACTTGAATTTTGAGATCTAAATTGTTCATAGCAATCGATAATTATAAACTTATTTAATGATATTTTCTATTTAAGTAAATTAATAAAAACATATTGAAAACAATCAAAATGACGTTAAACAATTATTTTTTTTGTTAGTAATATTTTTATAATAAAAAATTGATTAGAAAATCCTCTATCTTGTTCGTGCACAACCAAAAGGGTATATACAAGTAAACAAATTATCAAACAATTAACGGTCTAAATATAATTAGAATTTTGAGTGCTATAAGTTTATAAATGGGATTAACCAGAATTTCGTTTTTAGGATTTGGTTCGATGCTGAGCTAAAATTTTTACAAGGCAATGAAATTCCAAGATAGTTAATATATATTATGGCTAAGCGATTACAACATTATCTACACTTACTTATGTATTAGGGGTAAAATGTGTTAGGAATAAGTAAAACGACTGGGTTTTGCTAAGTCTAATTGTTTTCCCAAATTTACCGAAAGAAACAACAATAACTCCAGTCACTAATCAAGTTGAAGTTCATCCGTATTTGAATCAAGAAATGCTTTTGAATTTTTGTCGCGAATGCAACATAACTTTGTTCGGATATTTACCGCTCGTACAAAGAGATTAGAGACCCAAAGAGCCATTATTGTTCGACAATGACACTCTTAAACAAATTGCTGATGAATATTCGAAAACTGTTGCGCGGGTTTTGATTAAATGGCAAACACATAGAGGGCTTAGCAAAATAATAATCTAAATAAATTAAATAATCAGTAGAGTCAAAAAGATAGCATTAGCTACTTTTTAATTCTTAAATAATAAGCATGTAATTATTATATGTGCACGATTTACATAGTTTGGAGTCTTATTAGCTCCATTTATAAATGCTATTAACTGCTACTTTAAATGATAAATGATATAAAAGCTTTAAATGCTAATAAATGCTATTTTCCTCGAAATCGATATATTGTCATTTAAATCTGATAGGTTTTTGTTACCCCTTGTCCAAAAAACGACCAAAAATTCCTAATAAGTTACTTTTCAAAAAACATTTTAAACTTAATTATAAAATAAACTAAGAGAGATATTTAGAAAGATGTTAATTTGAAGAAAAAGACATTATATTTTAACTTTAAAGTAGTTTTTAAAAAATTATAAATGCTATTTTTAAGTGCTATTTTGTTCATTTATTAATGCTATTTATAGCGCTATTTTTGTATGCTATAAATGCTATAAATGACTCTCTAATAATCAGCTAAGATTTTGAAAAATTTGAGCTTTATTTATCATACATTTTAATTTAGTCGTTACATTAACTTTGTAATCTTATTGTAAATGTACTGCGATTTCTATTCAATTTCAATGTGCTAAAAAATATATAAATAATTATCAATATTTTAAAAATTCTTTGTTTAACTTAAGCTGTATTTAATTTTAAAAATTTAATTTTAATCATATGTATGTCTTCTAGAGAAACCTGGCGTTTAAAACGTAATTGACAGTCCTTCGACGTTATCGAAGTCACAGTAACCTAAATCAATGGCTGTGCTTATACTATCTTTGTGCACTCTCATCGTACCCAACCCAATAAAACCCAATATTGGAATTTGATTGACATCGTTTAGGATAAATTTTGGTGAAACCATCGTTGACACCAATATATCTATGAGACAATAGCCGCAATAAAGCACTATTCGTTTCTACTGGTTGAACTCAAAATACATAATGTACAGTAATTAATTCAAAAATTAATTACAATTTTAAATGAGAAATTGCTATTTATTTTATTATTTAAAACAAATCATTTACAAAATCAAAGCGCAATTAATCGTAAAAATAAATAAGAATGCGTTGAGGATGAATGCCAATGTTTGAACAGATGACAAATTAAGTAATTGAAGTTTTAAAAAGTTTTTCGAGTTTTATCTGTTCATCAATTAAACTTAATTATTCCGTTGAAACCGATAATATGAACAAATATTCAACTGTTGTCATAAAATGCTATAAATAATTCAAATTAGTATTATGACTGGAAATTGTTGTGATTTGTGGCGCCGAAACATCTATCAATTTGATGAGGTATGCTCCCATCAGTGCGAATAACTTTCAACAGAAAAATGGATCATTTGGATTCAGTTTAGTCTTTCACACTTACCTCATATGAATGAAAACTAGTGATAATAAATAGAGTGCCGCAATAAAATCCAACTCTTTTTTGACTGATTATCTCCATATATCTTGCCATCTGAGAAATAAATTCAAATTAAAACGATTTTTAGTTTATTCGTTAATTAAAATAACTTCTATGAAAGTGGAATGAAAATGATGAAAAGTATACACTTATTCGACACAAAATTTTCGAAGATATACACTTAGATTAGCCAGAGGTTCTCAAAATAAGAATCGAGACCCAAAACAGGGCCATAGATTTTAAAATTTGATAATAGCTATTTTGAAATAATCATTAGTTATGGGTCGCAACTTAAGGTTGACAATCAAAAAACTTATTATGACATCTCACCTACTCTTGATTATTTATAATCGAAGCATATACCAAAATTAAATGTTGAAAAATAGCACTATTGAATATTTTTAGAAATATTAATAATTATATTCTAAAATGAAAGAATATCATTCTGATTAATTTTAAAAAATTTGAAACTATGGGTCGCAAAAGAAAAAGTTTGAAAACCACTGACTTAAGCTATAGTTAAACCGTAGAGAAAATTATTTAAATTTTGGACAAATAGGAATTTTATTTAATTATAATTCAAAATAATTTTTTATAACAAGTAACTCATAGAACAAACTGTGTTAAACTTAAAATGACTGACATGCGAATAGAATTTCATAAGTTATATTTCATATGTTCATAAGTCATGGCTTTAAATTATTTTATTCTAAAATCAAAGGTTAATACTTTAATTTTTTGCTGCAACGTTAACATTCTCCTCTGAACAATAACCAATCGATTAAGCGAATTATGTATTTTGTAAACTTCTTCTCTAAGCGAAGATGACGTAAATAATAAAAATGTTAATATAACGAGAAATAATAGAGTTCCGTAAAATACAATGATTTTAACTGAAAAATCAGATTTGACAAATAGTAAACCATAGAGAAAGAAGCAAATTGTTGACGATAGCATTGAACACAATAAGAGCATAAAATTTGCCCAATAATTGTTATTGTAATCACTTATTTCAGAGTTGAGCGAATTGATTGCTTTCAATACTGAATTTACTCGATTTTGAGTGTATTTAAAGAACACAACTTTGATTTTATCATTTATATGCAGTATTTTCAAATTTAAATAATAACAAATTACGTAAAAATAGACACAATGCCAGGAGAGTATAGCTATGACGTAAACACTTCCAGTAGTAAAAACAATGGCCCACGGAATTACGTGTACGATTAATTGAGTGATACTACAGCAGCATATCATTGGAGTTATTGAGAGTAAAATGCCGAATATTGGTATAATAATGTTATGATTAATATTTAAAATAGTGAACAGTAGTTTTGCACGCCTTAACATTTTATAAATTTCTGATTTGTTTGTTAATCCAATGCTAAATGGCGTTATAAAACCGGCCATCATCTCAAAAGGCTTAATATAAGATGGTTTCGACGATGCATATTTTGATAAGTGAAACGCTTGCAATATTATGGCGAGTAAAAAGCTTAGAATCTCTAATATGCATGTATGGAATCTTACTTTTAAAAAATGCGAAAAATCGCCGATCATTATTATTAGATCGACATTTTCGTCCGATACTGCCAATGACACGGCATGTCTTACAACTACCAAACACATAGTGAACATAACAAGTCGCGGATCGAAAAATATGCTTCTTTTTTGGGGTCCAATGGAATAGTTTGATAACCCAATCAAATAAAAATGATTTCCAGATGATTTTATGATTTCAGATGAACCTAAACGTTTTCGTGCATCAAAATGAAACCTGCTGTCTTTATCTTCCATTTTACAAAATCATAGATAGAAAGAATTATTTAGTCGTCATATGAATAGAATGTAATGATTTCAAATATGAATAGTTTATGCTTCACACCCATAACTTAAATATTACTTTACTCTTTGGGATTTAATCAATTCTAGAAAGTATTAAACCAAATCCTCAAAAATAGCATGTTTTACTTTATTTTAATATAACCTCGAGTTTATAATTATAAGAAACAATAAATATAAAAATAACTAAATTTACTGCACAATAAGTAATATAAGTTTTGTAAAAGACTATCGATCTGCATATACCATTTTATGCAACGCTGTTTGCTATTTTATTGATAATTATGTTTACTTAATGTCGCAATTGTATAGCTTGTATGCACTTGGATACAGTGTGAATGTTGAGATATGGGGTGTTATCTAGATAGATATTATTCTATTGTGTGCACTAGTAATTGAAAATTTAGCTCCATTAACGTTAGTGGAATTTGAAAATAGCATCGGTAATGGAACGTTAGTGGAGTGAAAAAAATTATATTTACCGTTAGTGGAACGTTAATCCATTTTTTGCTTCCGTTATTGGAACGTTAGTGAGTTTTAAGTCAGATTTTCAAAACTATTTTTTTAAGTATTATCAGTTAAATTTAAAAATTATTTTACAAATAAAAATTACTCTTTATAATTAACAAATTATCTACATTTTCCGGAGATAATTTACATCTTATTTTCTTAAATAAAATCAGTTTTTTGATTTTTTTTATAAAAATATTAATTTAATTTTACTTAATTCCTCAAATATTGCATTATTTTTAAGCAACTCATTTACATAAAATAAAAGTTTGAAATTTGGGACAATCTTATCTATTTTAAATTTTTATTAGTGAAACGTTAATGAGTGGAACGTTAATTGAATCGAAAAAAGGTACCGGTAATGGAACGTTAATGCTATCCATTATAATTTTTATACCGTTAATGGAATGTTAATACTTTTTTGGGATCTGGTAATGGAACGTTAGTGAAATCGAAAATTTAAATATTTTCAATCACTAATGTGCACCAAATATTTGGCGCACTTCTCTTGTTTTTATTAGTTTTAATAAATAATAAACATAAGCTCAAGCAATAGCAAAAAAAATTGCTCAATCATATTGTTAATTGAAGAATAATATAAATTATATGGTAAAGCTAAAAAGTATAGTAATATACAAAGTTTAATATTGTAAGTAATACTTTTTTTCGGGGTGAAATCTATTGTTTCAAAACTTTCTGTTAATACGTTTCATAACATATCCAGTCTAAACTTTGTCCTTTACAAGTGATTGATGTCTGTTTTAATCGTCGTTAACTTATATATGTAAGTTAAAACAACCTAATTTGACAATTATATGCTTACAAAATGATTTCACTGTATAACTTGCTGTTACACACTGGATTACATACTTGATCACAGTCCGCTTTCTGTTCATACTTCCAACTAATAGTTGCTATCAATTATTGAACAAAAATAATATGTATGAACTGTTTAGTTTATAATCGTTGTCAGTAACGTACTGAACCCTAATCTTGCGTACTAACGTACTAACCCTCATACGCTTTGCCTGTAACGTACGATTGCAAAAGTTTTCATAAGTTCTTATAACAGTAGTATAGTTGGGAAAATTTTCCTTTTTCCCAAAAGATGGAGAAAATTTTACCGGAAAGAAACGTTTAATTTAAGCGCGTCCGTTATAACAAACGGTAAGTAAACAAATTGCTTATTAATTTTAACTTCAATTTAATTTAATTTTTAACCATTTCAGCAATTATTAAATAAAACTCAGTGACTTGTGAGTGATTATAATTTCGATATACTGTAAATATACCATAACTCTCCATTCAATCGTAGATTTTGTGGAATTGATTTTAATACAATTTAATAATTATTACAATGAATAGCTGATAACGAAAAGCGTAAGATTTAATACAAATTATTAATATTAAATAATTATAAATATTAATATTTTTATGTATTTATAGCCACTTTAAGGGAATGGAGTCACCGATTAAACATAAGAAAGGGTCACATTAAAGATAATGTTTGTGGCGTTCGATGCGTAATTGGCAGATATTGTACCAATTGGTCTGAGGTGCAAGGGTGTCAAGAGGTAAGGTTTTATATTTACAACTGTGGTAACACTAAAACTATCATACCCATAACAGATATAGGTATCAACTTTAACAAAGATAAATCATTATGTTTGTAATCATTTTCGGACTGTTTCTAAACCCTGTTTTAAAGACAAACTCTAAATTATCCTGAACATCCTGAAAATCCTTATCTTTCAAACTTATGCCACGATATTTTGTATGTAAAATCTTTGCTATAAGCTATTCTTTGCTCAAGCTTCCATTTTGTCTTTTATTAATGTAATTCCAAGCTGTTGCTTCATCGTCCTTATTCAGTATACCTATTAGAATGTCATCGAATTCTTTATAATGTAATAGATTAAAAATTAATACGTTAATAAAATACCGGTTCTAATAAAATTGTTGAACCCATCAACAATTGTAATCGAAACGCTAGGAACTTCAGCAATTGTAGAGTATCTGACTCAAACGTTCTGATAACTTTTGATGCAGGGCCGATTAATTGAAAAACTGCGACAATTTTAGTACAAAATTCTTCATCCATATGGATCTTACGTTTGATGAATCTAGCATTTAGGAAAATAACACTTCAACTGCTAGTTTTTAAGAACAGTTTTGGATTTTCTAAAGATTTCAAGTGAATGTAATAGGGATTTGATCAAATTTTTAACAAGAATGTAAGATTCCGAACTTCGTTACTTAGTTATAATGAAGGCTTTAATAGTTGTTGCCGCAATTCCTTTTTCATTAGAATGAAATTTAATTAGTTCGTCAAACTTAGCTTTTAATAAACGAAATTTTCTTAAATATGTGATAATTGCGTTTGATAATTGAGCATTAGCGCGTGAAATTATTTTCTCAATTGATTATATTTTTTGAAAATCTTTAACTAATAGACTCAAAGTATGAGCATCGCATTTATGAAATATTAAGTGCTCGTACTCTTCACATAGTAAAGCCGCAATACATTGCACATTAGAAGCCTTATCAGATACAATTGCTGTAACTATGATATAGGCGATCTTATACTGACAACAATACACGATTTTTTCTAAGCGTTCAACAATGAAATGTTGAAATTTATATGAATAGATTTTGCTCCATTTAAGAATTATTTTCTAAAATTAAATAAGTCAAACATATCAAAACCAGACATGTCAAGGCTTATGGCAGTTTTGCAAGTTTCCTTCATTAAAAAGGGCTAAACGGCGTCACAACACATACATGTTGTTGCTAACCAGATAAACATTTTGTAATATGTAAGCGTTATGACGCCGCATATTCTTTTTTAATGCAGGAAACTGGCAAAACTGGCATAAGCCTTGACATGCCTGATCAAAATTGCATGTTTTGAAGACATATAATCAAAAGTCTTGAAATTTATAATAATGGTCGTAAAAATGGAATGTGTCAACTTTACCCATGCTTTGTTAACAATTCGAAATAAAATAATAGACGAAGGAAAGAATGATTATGAAAATTTATTAACTGATAAAAAGCTTAAATCAATACTACTAATATTATATATAGGTTTATTTTTTATAATTTTAATAATATAAAGAAATGGTTTCTCTGGATATTCTTTTTCTTAAACCGTCGAATAAAATAATTTATTAACTTTAACTTCAACTCGCATAATAATCTTTAACATTAACGTTAATTCATGCCTATACTGGTATTAAAGCCAAGATGGCCTGATGCCGAATCCCTTTAATAATTACTGCAAACAGAAAGACTGTCAGAGGTACTCAAGGATGAAAAGACATTATCAAATTTATAATGTGTATATTTTTAAAAAAAACTTAGCTGAAAAAAATTATTTTTTTCATTAATATTAGTAAACTTATAGATTTTATTAATAAAAATATTTTAATTTTAAGCACAATTGATTTAACCTATGGTGCTTGGAGTTGGATATTATTAATCATTTCTCATTTCCCAGAAATTCAATCAAAATCAAGAGAAATTAGAAAAGAATTGGGTAATATGTTTTAACCATAACTGCATTAATTATTCATAAATTAATAAAATTTACTTCAAATTTTGTAAGCTGATATCTGAAATGTCGGTTCACGTGTAAGTTATTTGACAAAAATGTCTGGAACGCAAAAGCGCATTGTAATGCGTATGTGCGTTAAATCAGACAGTCGCGTACTCAATTCGTATGGTCTTATGAATAAATTAATGCGCCCTCAGTCGCGTATAACTGGAGTACAGAAAAAAATCTTTGGCTGGAATACTAGTACGATTTTTAAATTAGATAATATTTTCTATTATAAATATTTGAAATGATGGATATTTGGGTCGAGTCGGGTTTAACACTATTGTGTTCGGAAGTTTATGATAATATATAAAAAAATTATAAATTTTTAAATTATAAAAAGGCATAAGTCATAATTATAAGGCATTTTAATAACGCACCAAAATTCGAAGATAGAAAAAGATTCCATTATTTGAACGCATTTATTTTGAAGTAGATTTAGACCAATAGCATCAGTCGGAACATTTCACAAAATTACAAAAGCTGATATTTGTACGTATAATAAAAATCAAGATCATAATATCTGACTGATATTTTATTTTAAGTTAGTATATTGACGCTCGCTTTTTTCGTTCGCTCGCACCTAACAAAATTAATTTATTCTATTATTTAGCAAACTGTTAAAAGTTATACACCTTGTTATCTAATACAGTATTTTTATTTCCTAGGTTTGGTCATTTTTGCCAAATTTTTCCTATTTTGGCCATTTTTGCCTTTTTAAGTCTAAGAATCACTAATTTTACAGCAAAAAGTTGCATATGCCACTTAATATTTAACTTAAATATTTGGCCATTTTTGTATAATTTTGCCTAATTTGACGTGGTTTTTGAGTATTTTGACAAAGTTTTTGACTAATTTTACCATATTTTGACCCTACTCATGACCTTTTTGACCTTATATTGTGTCTTTTTTGACTTAAAAATCCCTTTATTAAAGTGAAGATCAAAATCTCTTTATTAATATAGGAGTGCGAAGAGACAGATGGACGGATATATATCTGACAAATTGCTGTCAGATAAAAAATATATTTAAATGATAATTGTTAAATATTAGTAGAATATACGCTCCCGAGAGATATAATTGTATTCCCGCATATATGTGCCATTTGCAATGATCCAAATATTGGTCAGAACCGGAAAAACTCATGCCTGAAAGATTTTTGGATTTTAATGGTTCACTAATCTCTAGTCGAGTACTAGGATTTGAGACATGAACATGTGTGGGCTAAAAAATAGTACCTGATATATTGTTTTTAGAGTTAGTTTGCTTTTTGCAGGCAACCGATGGATTTGTGTCAGCAAATGGACCCCAAAACGACGATCTTAAATAGTTAAGATTAACACTTCTTACTTAATTTCATTAATGTGCAACTTTTTACCTATTTCTATTGTTTAAAATAATGGAAAATATCGAAGTTCAAGCACATGATTACCATTACTAAATTAAGATCGGGCTCAAATAAATAATTTTCGTTGGATCAAACATAAAATAAATGAGCTCATACTCTTCATAGTTTTAATGCATGTATTTCGTGTGATTTTTTTATAGACTTTTAGGAGACATTATCATATTAATATGAGAAAGTGTAATAAAATAAAATGAAATAATAAAAGCAAGTTAGGAAATCTTATAATAACTTATAGTAAAACTTGAATTTAGAGGTCTAAATTGTTTATAGCGATCAATAATTATAAACTTAATTAATGATATTATCTATTTAAATAAATTACGGTAATAGAAATTATATGAAAACAATCAAAATGACGTAAAACAAAAATTGATTAAAAAATCCTCTATCTTGCTCGAGTTCGACCAAAAGGTAAGTAAATAAATTAACAAACAATTAACGGTCTAAATATAATTCGAATTTTGAATGCAATAAGTTTTATCATTGGCATTAACCAGAATTCCGTTTTTAGGATTTGGTTCGATGCTGCCCTAAAATTTTTACAAGTCAATGAAATTCCAAAGATAGTTAATGGATATTATTGATAAGCGATTACGACATTATCTATACTTAGACTACTTATGTATAAGGAGTTGGAAGAAGTAAAACGACTGGGTTTGGCTAAGTCTATTTGTTTTCCCAACTTTAATTCCATTCAAATCGAGAGAGTACTGAAAAAAGAATCAATTATTCCAGTCTTAATAACTCTTCCCTCACCAAAATGTTTTGGCCATACTTTCCAAGTGATGAACACGTTCTCACTCCTAATGAACTTCAAATATAGTTAAACAGTGTTAAACTAATTCGAATGAGTTTCTTTTTATTGTTTCCAATAATAACTATACAAACATAGCGGTACATCATTACACATCATTCATTAAATAACTATTCTAACGATAATATGAACAATTATTAAACTGTTACCATAAATGTTATAACTGATTGAAATTAGTATTATGACTGGAAAGTGTTGTGATTTGTGGCGCCGAAACATCTATCAATTTGATGAGGTATGCTCCCATCAGTGCGAATAACTTTCAATAGAAAAATGGATCATTTGGATTCAGTTTATTGGTTCACACTTACCTCATATGAATGAAAATTATTGATAATAAAAAGAGTGCCACAATAAAATCCAACTTTTTTTTGACTGATTATCTCCATATATCTTGCAATCTGAAAAACAAATTAAAAACTAAAATAATGATTTATAGTTTATCCCTTAAATAAAATGACTTCTATGAAAGTTGAATGAAAATGATTAGAGATATTGAAATCTTGCGAAACTTTCACATTGAAATTTTCAGTAAACTTCAGTGAAATTTTTCACTTGGGCATTGAAACTTTCAATAAAATTGAAATTTTACGCTACGCCATCTATACTCAAATTAACATTTTTGGGGATTTTTACCAAATTTAACTTTAATAAAGCTGTCATAAATAATATTTTTTGAATTATTGAATATTTTCTCAATATTATGATTGATTTTAGCTTTTAAAACCAATACAAACTTATAAAGAGAACTTCATTAGATCATTTTTCAATAATAAGTTAATTTTTAACATTATAATTTTTATTAAAATTTACCAAAATTTCAGCGAAATATTGAAAGTTTCACCCAATTTCAAAATTTCACTGAAATTTCCATCTCTAAAAATGATGACTTAAGCTACGGTTAAACTATTGAAAAAATTCATTAAAACTTGGATAAATAGTAATTTTATTTAATTATAATCTAATATAATTTTTTATCCATTTATTATACTTGCAATTAACTTCGTATGTTGTGTATTTCCAGAAGTATTGTTGTCGCGTTTTTTGAAACCTGTTATATATTTGTGCATTTTATTTATTTCTCGTTTATTCGCTTATTTACAGTTTGTTCTCGATAATAGAATATATAAATGTTTTAATTTACTTTAAATGTAGAGCATAAAAAACGGTGTAAAGTAGATTTAGGTAATTAAGTTAATTGCAGCATAAAGTGTGCTATCGTTTTAGTTTAATCCCGAAAATGAAAAATGTTGATTTTATATTACATTATTTGTAAAATAATGTTAGGTTATTTTCTTTAAATTGTTAGGTGCGTTATGATTGGATTGTTTGGGTTAGTTTCGGTAAGTTTTTGGTTAGATTTGGATAGGTTATGATAGGTTAGGTTATGTTTGAGCTTGTTTGTGTAATTTTTTTTATGAATTAAATTATCCATTTTTAATCATTTAAATAATTTTTTTAATTTTTTGCTTATGAAATGTCGATTTAACTGTATTTTTGTTATAATAAAAGTTAAATTACATTAATATTGTTATTAGTAAAACGCGCCAACAATACTTCCGTGAAAGTACACAATATCCGAAAACCAATAGACTAGAAATTATTTTATTCTAAAATCAAAGGTTAATACTTTAATATTTTGCTTCATCGTTAAACTTCTTTTCTGAACAATAACCAATCGATTAAGCGAATTGTGTATTTTGTAAACTTCTTCTCTAAGCGAAGATGATGTTAATAATAAAAATATTAATAGAAACAGAAATAAGAGAGTTGCGTAGATTATAATAATTTTATCGGAAAAATCCGATTCGGCAAATAATAAACTATAGAGAAAGAAGCAAATTGTTGACGATAGCATTGAACACAATAAGAGCATAAAATTTGCCCAATAATTGTTATTATAATCACTTATTTCAGAGTTGAGCGAATCGATTGCTTTCAATACTGAATTTATTCGATTTTGAGAGTATTTAAAAAACACAACTTTGATATTATCATTTATGTGCTGTATTTTAAATTTTAAATAATAACAAATTATGTAAAAATAGACACAATGCCAGCAGAGTATAGATATGACGTAAACGCTTCCGGTAGTATAAACAATGGCCCACGGAATTACATATACAATTAATTGAGTGATACTACAGCAGCATATCATTGGAGTTATTGAGAGAAAAATGCCAAATATTGGGATAATAAAGTTGAGATTAATATTTAAAATAGTGAAAAGTAGTTTTGCTCGCCTTATCATTAAATAAATCTCTAATTTGTTTGTTAATCCAATGCTAATTGGCGTTATTAAACCGGCCATCATCTCAAAAGGCTTAATATACGATGGTTTCGACGTAGCATTGTATTTCGATAAGTGAAACGCTTGCAATATAATGGCGAGTAAAAAGATTTGTATCTCTAATATGCATAAATGGAATCTTATTTTTAAAAAATGCGAAAAATCGCCAATCATTATTATAAAATCAACATTTTCGTCCGATACTGCCAATGACACGGCATGTCTTACAGCTACCAAACACATAGTGAACATAACAAGTCGCGGATCGAAAAATATGCTTCTGTTTTGGGATCCAATAGAATAGTTTGATAACCCAATCAGATAAAAGTGATTTCCCGACGATTTTATAATTTTAGATGAATCTAAACGTTTTCGTGCATCAAAATAAAACTTGCTTTGATTATCTTCCATTTTAATAAATCATAAATGGAATGAATTATTTATTTAGTGGACAAATGAATAGATTATTGTGATAACATAAATGAAAAATTTACGCTTTACAACCATAACTTAAATATTACTTTAATTTGTTTGGGATTCAATCAATTATAAAATGTATCCTCAACAATAGCATGTATTAACTTTATGTTAATATACCTTACTTTATATTTATATTTATAGGAAAAAATAAAATATAAAAATAACTACTGCACAATTTTTATTACTTTTAAAAATTAATAAACATAAGCTCAAGCATAAGCAAAAACAAGAGTGGAACACACATATGATGGCATATTGAACCAAATTAAGTCTAGCTAGAGGTAGGAAACTGTTAACGAT
>JAQIXJ010002972.1:0-14119 GCA_034700185.1 Phthiracarus laevigatus
TTCACACACAAAAACCACCGCTAATTCATAGAGATATTAAACCTTCAAATATACTTATTAAACAACATTCAAATAATACTAAATTCGTAAAACTAAGTGATTTTGGATTAACAACACAACACAATAGAAATACTATGACACATACAGCTAGAGTTGGAACATCGGAATATAATGCACCTGAAGTATTGACTGGTAGAGAATATAATGAAAAATCTGATATTTATAGCATTGGCGTATTGATGACCAAAATGTTTTTATTGAGTCCTAATAGGTATGTGTTTACATATATTATTGAATTGAAAACAAAAAATAACAAAAACCACACATTCATAGATCGGTCACTTTTTCAGAGGTTAATGATAGGCTAATCAGTTTTTAAGCACTGCAATATCCTTAATCCTTTTATCAATATGAGCCTGGAACGCACAGACGGACATTGCCAAAAGAATTAGCTCGACGTCTCTTTGAGGAAGTTTGCTGATACAGATAAAAATTAAAGGAGATTTTTAATTTTCCTGAGTCTAAACAATAAATTTGTTGTCTATTCCATATACAATTTGAATTGTTTTGAAAATATTATTAAGTCTTTGCGACAAGTAATCATTTTTGAGATTTATTTTACTTTTTTTTCATGTATTGGTATTATTAGAACTATAGCAATCGTTAAATTAAGTAGTGTTAAGTCGTTAATTGTCCCTTAAAAAAGTTCTAAAATCTTTAGAAAAATTCTTTAAAAGTTTTAGAAATTTATTTAATTATGAGTTATAGCTACCTTTGTCTTAAATTATTTTCAATGCTTCTGTAATTAAAACTACATTATTTTAAACTTTACCAGATCTTAATAAAATTAAGGTTTTTTAAAAATATCACTTATGTAATCATTCCCAGATCAAAAGAGACATTAAACAATTATAAAAATGTGTCATTTAATAATATAAATTTAACACATTTCAATTTTAAAACACTTTGTAATATTTTTTTAATCATTTCTATCTCTTATCAAAGATTAATACTAATTTTTACAGATCAAAGGATATATTGTTCGCTGTTACAAATGAGTCATTTCATTATAAAAAATATTATTTTAATTATAAGGAAGATGAGGAAATGTTTGAAAATTATATTCAGCCTAAATTTTGTAACGTCATCAAACTGATAAGTGAAAATCCAGAAGAAAGGCCCAATGCTAATGACATAATTAATCATTCTTATAATTACTGTCTAAATATTGAAAACGTAAAACGATCGAAACTAATTAAAGAATTATATTATAAATGGCTAAGAAATGAGTGCTTTGGAAGTGATTTGTTAAATCAGTTGTTTAGAAAATATTTATTAAACAATGATTTGGAGCTCAAAGAGAAAATGATTGCTGAAAATGACAGTTTCGCTTTATTTGACTTTTATTGCAAGTCAAGTAATAGAGGGAAGATGTTTTCCAAACATTTCGACCAAAATCATTTCAATTCATTTTTTGATTTACAATCATATTTATCAGAAAACGGATTTATATGCTTTATATTACACATATGCTATGATTTGTTCAAACAATTAATAAATTCATTAGCGAGACATAACATTGAATATAATTTATTATATCGCAAACACTGCGATATTATTGCGATTATTATGAATCAAGCAAGTTATACATTGATTCAATTTATCTGCCGAAATTCAGAAAAATTTTATCGTTTAGAAAACAACGATGACATTTGTTTGGTAACTTCATTGCTTAATAACACCAAAAATCTAGATAATTCCGACCTAAACATCAGTATTATTCAACAATATGATGAATTAGCGCCATTTTTAAACGACATTACATTGGTATATATATCATATTCGTTGATTTATTTCACCACAAAATCATGTAAATTTTTTGTTTATGAGAGAATGAAGAAAAATCTTAACGAAGTATCAATTCTGAATAAAATAAAAATTATTGAAATTGTGGATTATTTTTTGTACGTAAATAAACCAACTGCACGTGTGGTTACAGAAACTGGTGAAATATATTCATTTGAGAGGAATATTAAAAGAAATGCTTCGAAAGAAGATTATTATAATCCAATTCTTATAAATAAGTCTGAAAATATTTCGTTTATTAAAGTATGCGTCGGATACAATCACACACTAGCTTTAACAAACTATGGTGAACTATACGTTTGGGGAGATATGTTATGTGGACGAAGTAATTGCGAAGATTGTAAAGATGGCATAGTTTGTGTCAATCATGATAGCAAACAATATCTCAGTTCAGATAATGACGAGTTTATACCACACAAGATTACTATACCAAACAATGCGATAATATGCGATATATCTTCAGGTGATTGCCATTCACTTGCCTTATCATTAGGAAGCGAACTCTTTTACTGGGATCGTATTAGTTATGGAGATTTGGGATCGGCTGATAAAACGGAGAGAATTATTCCCACGTTAATCAGCGACGAAATGATGGATCATAAATCCGTCATCAAAATTATTTGCACGAGAGATGATAGTTTTATACTCACTTATGATGGAGATATTTATTCAACTGGCTATAGTTCAAGATCCTTATTGTTTTTAAAAATAAATGACGAAACAAACAAATTTGTCGATATTTGTAGCAACGATCGCGGAAGTTTATTAGTGGCAAAGTCTACAAATGAAATTTGTTTTGTTTTCAATTCTTACTTACAATATAACTTAAATAAAAGTTCTGTATTTATGAAAACGCCACTTAGAAGTACTTATAATTGCTTTTTTGCGTTTAATTCCTGCTATATTGGTAGTATTTATAAAACATATAGCGTTAATCAAACTCTTAATGATAACACTGATTATTCAAACTATCAATTAATACAACTGCTAAAAGAAAACAGTATATTTAAGACGAACAATAATGATGTTTTTTCGGATATTATCAATGTAGTCAAGAATTCATTCAAAATTTGCGTATCTTTTCGTGGCATTAAACTAATTGTTGAAAACTTATCAAAATTTCGATGTTATGCAATGGAATCGTCGAAACAATTTATTGAAGAAATTATATTCTTTTTAAACGAAAATCGCTTTGATTATTTTTTAGCTCATGAACATACGTATAAAATTGTTGTGATTGTTTTAGATCTTAATAGTTCTAAAAATATTGATAATTGTATCCTTGAAAATAATTTACGTTTAGAAATTAAGAATTATAATTTATTTCCTTTTGATGTTTTAAAAAATTATTATTTAAATCGAAAGTGTAATAAATTACAAATTAAAAAATAATTTATTTCGATTTTTATAAAAAGTTAATTACATAATATTTGATATAATATTTTGAATAAGGAAAATTTACATTGTATTGCATTAATTTTGAAAATAAAACTTAAAATTCATGACTAAAAGTAAAATATCATTTTATTATATATATCTTAAACTCTTAATTAGCAATTGTTAATATTGATATACTTAACTATCAAAAATCAAAGATATCTGTATTTACATAATCTTATATTTACAATATTTACAATATCTACAATATGTACAATATTTACAATATTTACAATATCTGTTCTGTTATATACTATTCTACGTAGATTTCACACATCGGATCATTATCGAAAACTCATACTAAGTTGTCTGTTATGTAGGCAGTCTCCATACCCAGTTTTCTCGCGACCGTATGTCTTGAGAAATAATCCACATCTATCATTTTATCTCCCGGCCGATGTACGATTTCCAATATTAAAAATTCAGAGATAGTGATAGCCCGTCAACACCTTTTTAGTTATCAACCACTTTATTGCGATGTGATTTGTCTTCAATTTAAATTTCACACCTAATAGGTATTGCCTGAATTTGTTAAGTCCATAAACCACGATTAGACACTCTTGTTCTGTGACTATATTTTTCCTTTCGACATCACTTAACAATCTACTCGAATACTCAAATGGATGCCATCTTTTATTACTATGCAACTTGTACAGTATCGCCCCCAAACAAATGGAACTCGCATCTGTCTTAGGGTACTCATTGTAATGTACAAGTACTGGTGTACTGCACAATCCCTTTTTAAGACTTTCAAACGCTAATTTTATCAAATGGTATCTAATAATAAATTAAAACTATTTAGTTTTAATCGCCATAATTTTTTATTATCATTTTTATTTGGATTAAATAGTAAAAAATCCTGTATTTTGCTGTAGCGATCAACAAGTGCTAGACGTAACCGATCAACTATTGGCCGTTCAATTGATCGGTTCAAAGCTGTCCATCGTATAACGTGAACTTAGCGAAACTATATTACCACATGAAAAGCGCACCGAATCAGGAAGACTTTTTAGACATAATCGCTACTTTAAAGACTTCCAGAAAGCTTTAATGACTAACTTATTACGCTTCCATATAATTACTTGTTAATCGCACTTATAGCCCGCACAACATGTATTGCACGCATTATTATTCTGAATTTTATTTTATAAATTGATTCAATAAAACCAATTTACTTGATAATTTTCTTATTTTTGAGATCGAAATTGGCAGTAAGGACATTGAGAAAGAGTTAGATCATAAATTTTATACAATACATTAATATATTGGAAGCATTTAATATTGAAACAGATGAATAGCTTAAAGGTTTTTAATATCTTAATTAAATTAAATAAAATTTTTTGAAAAAATTCTTTGTATAGTCCGCAACCATGTATAGCCCGCAAAGTAAATATTCTAAGTATTTTAAATTTTTCACGTGGCAATTTTCTTGCGAGTCCGTAAAATACGGTTTATACTAAACTATTTGTTGTCCCAAATAATTTTGTTATGTAAATACCATTTATCTTAAAAGAAAATATTTTATTGTAGTTTTATATTGAGATTATATTGTTCAGGTATCAAATTATAATATGTATTAGTTTAATAAATGAAAATACATAAATATATAAACATACATAAATAAAAAATAACATTATATTAAATTGCGGTGAATTATACCAAGCAATTATATTTGTTATAATTTCAATGATAATATTACATATGCTAACAAGTTTATTGGTCATTTAATTATTTTTGATAAACGTAAACTTTAAGTTGAAATATTAATTATATAATATATTCGCACAATAAATAAAAGATTTACTTTAATATTTTTATAAATACTAGTAAGAAACCCGCTTCGCGAGGAAATTACATTTTTATGCCCGTATAACGTATTATATTTATATTATTCTCGCAAATGACGGTTATTATTATCTAATTCTTTTAAGGTGACGCGCACTGCGCATTGCTTACTGTAAGCAATTATCTGTCAATAAGCGTGTTTTTACTAATAATTTGCGGCTAATATTGCTAAAGCAAGTAATTCATTGATTGTTTATCAACAAATCTGTTTTTTTTGTGTGAAATCATATACAAAATTAAAATTACGTGATTTTGGCAATTTTAATTATTAAACAAACAAAACTTTTTATTTAAATCGCTTTGCCAAAATATTTATGTGTTATAAAACACTGCTATAGTACTTCAGTGGGTGTTTCGGACATTTTTATTCATTTTCAAGTCAGCTGTGGCCGAATAAACATTTAAACAGTTGTTAATGACACAATTAGTGATCAATTGATCAATAAGAGTGTCTTTAGCTTATACTTTGCGGCAAATATTGCTAAAATAAATAATTCAGTGATTGTTTGTCAATAAATCAGTTTTTTTTGTGTGAAATCACAAACAAAAGTCAAGTTACTAGATTTTGACAATTTTTTATTTATTTATTAAACATACAAAACTTTTTAATTTATATCGTTTGGCCAAATATTTGTGTTATTAAACACTGCTAAATATAGTACTTCAGTGTGCATGTCGGACATTTTTATTCATTGTGTGAGCTGTCGACCAGTGAACATCAAATCAATTAGTTTGCACTCATAACAAAATTAGGCGCTTAACACAACTATATTGAATTTAGTTTAATTAGTGATACGTTAAAACCAAAATTTACCCGATTTTGACTATTTTAATACAAATAAAACATTGAATTATTATTATTTCGCAAAATCATTGTTATAAATTGCAATTCAGTGTTCAGTGAGCGACTTAAAAATTTAGATTCAATCTGTTTTCAGCCATCCAACAGTTTAAGTCACATTGGATGCCAATATTTAAATTATTTTAAATGTTTTTAAAACTGTTATAAATAGTACTGCATTAAGGATTTTTTTTTTAATTTTTAAGTTTTAAGTCGTTTACCGGGAGTTTCTGAATTACTACGTGGGTAACATTAAACTGGGTGGGTCTCAATTACTAGGTGGATTACATTTACCGGGAGGGTCTCAATTACTTGGTGGATTACATTTACCGGGAGGGTGACATTTTCTGGGTAGATATCATTTACCGCGAGGTTCTCAATTACTGGGTGGATTACATTTACCGGGAGGATCTCAATTACTTGGTGGATTACATTTACCGGGAGGGTCACAATTACCGGGTGGACACAATTACCGGAAGGGTCTCAATTACCGGGGAGTTTCAATTACCGGGTGGGTCAATTAACTGGCATGGTTTCAATTAACGAGTGCGTCGAATAAACCAGGTGTGTCTCGATTTATTGGAGCTTGTCATTTACTGAAAGGGTATAATTGTCTGGTGGGCATAATAAACATAATGTCTCATTCTATTTCCCAAGTTATTAATCGATCCAGACACGCGGCAAGGCAAAGAAGATATCGCGAAAGAAAACATAATGCTAACCGACCATTATTTAAAGCTGCAATTTTAAGTTCCTCTTATGATGATCCTGACATTTTTGATATTTGTGATTTAACATCAGAATGTTATAATTGCAATGCTTTACATTTTATCACAGAAAATACCACATCCCTTCACAACTGCTGCCATAATGGAAAAGTTAAATTTAACACTCACAATAATATTTACCCTCAAGAACTCAAAGATTTATTAATTGGAAATCATAAATTAAGTGACAATTTTAATACTAATATACGAAGTTTTAACAGTGCAAATGCTTTGGCGTCATTTAATGTGACATGTCCAAAAAGATGTTAAGGACGTGGACCGTACTTTTTTAAAATACAAGGACAAATTTCTATAAAGCAATGACTAATATAGATACAACTTACCAACTATCATAAGGCCAACTATACATTCTAGATCAATGCGAAGCTGTAAATCACCGTCATGTGCGTGATGAAAATCAAAATTGTGAAAGGGAAATAATGGAAACAATAGACAGAGTTTTAAGACGAGTCAACCCATTTATTAATGCCTATAAAACATAAGGTGAAAAGGAAAGAGATTAGCAGGCCCTTAGTAACCAAAGGTTATCCTGAAAAGAAATTCAGTTATACTTTGAAAAATAACAAAAACACTGATAATCGACGTTATAACTGTTCGAGCGTAGACGAATTATCAATTGTGTTTACTTCTGGTGAAGATGATGAACCACCATCTCATATTAAATTATCAGTTTTTCCAAGAAATCGCAGTAATCTAATAAATCTATTCCAAACGAAACCACTTATTGATCCGTTTGTTTTCATCTTATTTTTTCTATCCGGAGAATTGAGAAGGAGAGAAAATATGAAACATGTTGAGCAGTATGCAACAAATAGAAACAACAAGGTTACATTTATGGAATATTATTCTTATAAAATTGCGATCAAAAAATATTAGTTTAACCCATTACACCACTTTGGAAGACTGTTCCACCAATATTTATGTCATGCTCACGTTATGACTGAAAGCTATAGGCTAAGATCGCTAAGAAATAATCAGGCTGACTTACGCGTTGAAAGCTACCAAGGGTTAAATGACTATGTTACAAACTATTCTACAGAACATAATGTTAGAATTGGAAAATGTCTTATACTACCATCATCATTTTCGGAAAGTAGAAGAAACGTGCAAAAAAACATCAGGATGTTATGGCAATTGTTAGGAAACCTGATTTATTTATAACATTTACTTGCAATCCAAACTGGCCTGAAATTAAGAGAAATGTCGATAGATTTCAGCTCCCTTCTTCTAGACCCGATTTAATAACAAGAGTGTTTTATAAAAAATTTGAAGAGTTTTTGCGTTTAATTACTTTTGAAAAATTTTTTGGAACAGTTATTGTTTATGTTTACACAATCGAGTTTCAAAAGAGAGGATTACCTCATTGTCATTGTTTATTCACACTGCAAGATTAGTTTTTTACACCGAATGAAACTAATAATGTTGTTTGTGCTGAAATTCCATCCGAGTCTAATTCTCAATTACGAGAGTTAGTGCTTAAACAAATAATACATGACCCTTGCGGTAGCATTAATCGTAACTCTGTTTGCATGGAACAAGGAAAATGTAGTAAAGACTTCGTTAAATCCTTTTGTTATGACACAATAGCTAATGTTAATGGTTATCCTGTTTATAAAAGACGGGACAACTCATTGGATAGTATTTTGAATAATAAGAATATGCCAGATCATAATGGATTTGTTGTTCCATTCAATACCTATTTGTTGTCGAAATTTAATGCTCATATTAACGTTGAAATATATTCTTCAATAGTACTATTAAGTATCTTTATAAAAACTGTCACAAAGGACATGATCGTGCACATGTCGAGTTAAGATACACTATTATTAACAATAACACCGAATTAGTTTGTTGAATACTTAAAACTTAATGAACACGATACGAGAACCAGAGATTTTTTGTACAATAATTTACCAGAATTTTACACATGAAATGTAGCTCAAAATAAATGGAAATGGCGGCAAAGAAAACATGACACTATTAGAAGAATAATAGTTGTTTCCCCCATTAATAGTGAATTATATCATTTACGATTAATAATTGTTAGATTTCCAGGGTTAATATTATTCGATGATATTTTAACCGTTAATGGTCATCTTTGCTCAACATTAAAATAATCAGCGCTGTTAAGAGAATGATGAAGGGAAAACATGTTTAAATAAAGCTAATCAATGTATGATGCCAATACAAATACGGATATTATTTGTTACTATATTGATTCACTGTGAGCCAACTGATCCATTAATCTTATATTTAGAATTTCAGAATAATAATGTCCAAAACAGTGTAAGAAGTAATGCTTTTGATGTAGCTTAGTGTTTGTGCCTAAAATATTTACAGTCATTTCTTTTAAAGGAAGCGAAAAAATAATTTACCAACTCCTTATGAAGAAATAAGTGATTTATTAAATGAAACTAATAATCAACATGTTTTAATGGATTTCATAACAAAGCGTGATTCAATGATAACACAACTTAACAGTTCTCAAGATATAGCAGCAAGATGGGTTGTTTATGCTGTATTAAAAAATAGTATGCCCAAGTCATTTTATATTGATGGAACAGGCGAATCTGGTAAAACATTTTTATGTGAAAAATTATTTTATTATCTAAAAGATAGAAATAAGAATGTGTTAACGCTTGCTTTTACTGGTATTGCAGCTATCTTACTACCTTTTGGAAAAACATGCCATATTACTTTTAGAATTCCATTGCAGATAACTAACACTTTAACATGTAATCTAAACAAAAGTGAAAAATTAATTATTAATAACTGTGTGGTAATTATTTGGGATGAGATTTCAATGGTGCCAAAATCTATGTTTACCCTTATTGATATTTCTATGAGAGATATAATGAGAACCCCAGACAAACCTTTTGGAAACAAAGTTATCATTGGAGGCGATTTTAAGCAAACGTTACCTGTTGTACCAAAAGGCTCGAAAAGTCAAATAATATCGGAATGTGTTAAAATATATCACCTCTGGTCTTTGTTAAGGAAGATAAGTTTAAGTATAAACATGCAATCTTTTGACACAAACTTCTCAGATTGGCTGTTAAAACTTGGTAATGGGGTTCTTCCGACAATTGATGACAAAAATATAAAAGTTCCTATACCTCAAATACACATCACAAATGACACTGTTACAGAAATTTTTGGAACAACAATTACCTTAGAAAATGTAGTTTCTTTTACAAATTATGCAATTCTTTGTCCAAGAAATGATCACGCAAATAATGTTAATGAAGAAGTGTTAAAAAGATTGTCTGGTGATACTTGAGAATATTTAAGTATTGATTATGTTAAACCAAATGAAAACGGGTCACAATTTTTAGGTCACATTTGAGTTTTTTATCCGCAATTCTCTAATATTATACAATTTTTGTTAGCAATTTATTCTAATTCTCTGTTCATTATAGTAAGCTTACTACTGTATTTAAGAAACTTATAAATTAAAAATAATTAAAAGCTCGGATAAATTATTAAAAATCTTAAAATATTTCTTTTAATCAAATAACGTTTTACCGTTTTTTAACTGGATATTTGTAAAACATAAGATATTCCGTTTACCAAATATATATAGCACAGTTAAATATCTAATATTAAAATATAAATTTTATTAAATTTTACAAGTTATATAAAGATTATAATTAAAGAAAAACAAGATCGAAACAGTTATTAAAGTCTCAAAATTGAAAATTTTAGTTCATTTGTAATACATATTTATATCATATTTTAAATAATATTGTTATTGGTTTCGTTTATAAAAATTAAAGTTTAAGTATTTATAAGTTGTTTTTATGTTCCCAATGTAATAACTTTAACACTTCAATAGTAACACAAAAAATATTACATAAAAGGTAATGTAGAAAAATTTTTATCCCAATAGGAAACAATGGGGTTTTTTTGTTGCGAGTACTGCACATCTGTTATAAATATTTAGTGATTTGCATAGCAAAAAATTCATTAAAGTGCTTTGCAGTTCTTGTAATCTATAGAAGGAAGTTACTTCATAGGGTTTTTCTCTTAAATAAAATGTTTATAATAATTGACATTCAATAATTTTTAGTGATATATTTATGAATAGTAATTTGAAGTATACATAAACTCATGGGAAAATTCCTAAATCGTAAAAGACTTATTTCCGCGCAGTGTCGTTGTAGTTTAAATTATACAGTTGAAGTGTTAAAAGTGTTTGATTGACAAAATGGAGTTAATTTATATGTTACGGCATTAACAACATCCCAAAAATGTGTGTGTGTGGTCAAAATTGGCTTTAGAAGTGCCAAAAAGAGTTAAATAATGTCATAGTCGCAATAGTCGCAAAACAGGCTTATTTTATGGTCAAAATTTGCAATAAATGGGGTAAAATTAGTCAAAACTGTAACAATTTACTAGTTTTATATAGCCTTATGGTAAAGAATGGTAGCCATAGTTAAATATATTGTTTAAGAATAATTTAAAATATATTTATTATTGTTCATAACAATTAAAAATTGAATCAACTAATGACGGATAAAATGCTTATTGTCAAACTTTTAAATAAATATCTATATTTTTCATAAACAATACATTTTTGAATTAAGTTTTTAGTTTAGAGTGTTGTACATTATTAAGGGATACATTATTACATTTTCAAAGAGTTCAATAGCGGTTTGAATAAATAATATCATCTCCACGACGACAATTAGTTCGGTTGATAACTGATTTTGGACAATTAACTGGTCGCAGAATAACGTTAGGATTGTCGGCATTCTGCGACAATGGTTATAGAATATTAGGGTATCACAGTATATGGTTCAAAAGACTACGGGTGGGGTCCAGCTTGAGCGGGTGAAGTTCGGTTTGGGCTGGTGGAGTCAAACTAGGGTGGGTGAGCAACTAAATTAATGTACTGACTGCATAAGTTACCTGGGAAACAGGCTTTTGAGTTGGGTAGACTCAGAATTCATTTTAGCAAAACGTATCCCAAATACACCCACCGAAGGTGTGTTTAATTTCTAGTATGCTGTATAAATACAAAGATATGAGGTAAATTAGGCCAAATAATGATTATGAGCAAAATCACACTATTGAATCGAACTTGAAATATATCATTTCAGGTAAAATTTAAAAGTTGGTGATTTATATAAGAGATAACACACTAAACTATTATCAGACCATACTAGTTAAGATATAAAATAAAACAGATTATAAGACAACAATTTTATAACGGCAGACAATTAGGCAAGTATGAACAAAGACACTAATAATTGTTTATGGGTCATACAATATTACCAATATTGGAATATCATTAGAAGAATTAAAAATTAAAATTTAGGCTAAGCATATGATAAGGTTGACTATAATTTATTGAGGTGCAAATAATAATTGAAAATAAAATGAAAATAATATTCATAGAATTATATTTATAATTCAATGCTTTTATAATCGCGATAAAATTTTAGGTGTGATTTCGTTTTAGTATTTGATTAATTTCAAAGAATTATTGTTAGCGACAATTAATATATTTTGTTATAGAATAAATTTTTATAATATGAAAATGTACTTTAAATCTGGCCTCCGATCATATAATATAAAGTATATGTTTCGTTTAATAGCTCAAAAAATGATATTATTACGCTCATTAGTATATGAAAAGTAATGGTGCATAACAATATAATTACATAAAACTTGATTAGTCGAGTTGAAATGCAGTGCAGAGTAATTTATCGGATATAGTCTACATCGCAATGACACTAGAGAACTAAATTGAAATATTCCTATAAACAAATTAAAGTCGAAAAAGCATGGAATCTAAAATTCATTGGACACCCTGGTTCAAGCCATTGATAATGATTGTTGTAAAGCAATCGGAACTCTAGAGTGTCTGGCACTAATCCAAAATGTTCATCGTAAATGTGAATAATTTTTAGCTCACTTTGGCAAAGCCAGATATTGAATCTGGGATTCATGTGTGTGTCTGAGAGTAACCCATTATGTCTCTCTGTTAATTTTTTTGAAGTATACCAGTCTTTAAATGGGTGAAAATGCATTAATAAAGTCCAAAATTGACTAAAAATTATCCAAATTCATGCAAAAATGAGCAAAATGGGAGCAAAATTAGGCAAAACTGGCTTCAATAGTGGAAATTAGGGCTACAATTGGGTCGAAAATGCATAAAAATGGAGCGAAATTGATAATAAAAGACAAAAAATAGGGTCACAAATTGTTAATATAGTGGCAAAGGTGAATAAATTTTGGTCTCACGCGTCTTAATTATTAAACTGAAACACATTATAACACGCGGCTATTTGTGTTTAAAGAACTAATTTGATGTTAACTTATCGACAGCTAAACAGTTAATGAATAAAAATATTCTAAACACTCACTGAGGTACTATTTATAACAAAGTTTTAAAGTACATAAAAATATTAATCTAAACAATATGAATTTAAAGTTTTGATTATTTAAAAATAGAAATTAATAATGTTAGCCAACAATAGATTCAAAGTCAAAGTGAGCCCATTATTAATGTTCATTCTGGTTTTATCTGACTTTGAAAGTTTATCAGATATATGAATTTAACTATTTCCATCTGGCAGCTTGTCCGTCCGTCCGTCTGTCCCTAATCTTTTGTTATTTTAGAACTCAAAATGGCAAATGTCCCGAAAAAACAGGCCAAAATGAGCAAAATTATGGTAAAATGACAAAATTTGATTA
Source organism: Phthiracarus laevigatus (assembly GCA_034700185.1). NCBI lineage: Eukaryota > Metazoa > Arthropoda > Arachnida > Sarcoptiformes > Phthiracaridae > Phthiracarus > Phthiracarus laevigatus. Next base: position 13,480 of record JAQIXJ010002972.1, read on the forward strand.
ATTTTTATGCTAATGCTTATACTTATGCCGATTGTTTCCGTAAATATAATGATTTACAGTCTAAAAATGGCCTCAAAATCTTTCAAATTAAGAGAAATTTGGCAAAAATATCAAAACTAATATTATAGTGGCATATGCCACTAATAAGCCATAATAATGTGAATTGTATTTTATATCATCTGCTTTTATCATGTTTAACTTTTTACAGAAAATGATAAAATGATGAGTCGGGTCCGGTTCAAATCTGTCGGGTACGGGTCGGGTTCCGAAATTGTTATAGATTTATAAGTCTAATTATGACTGTATCGATCTTGTGTTGTATTTAGCATTATTAAAAATGTTAAAATGAATTCTATCAAAGATAAAAAATACTCTAAAATCGAATAACATTAATGTCTTATTGTTAGCAACTATTATTATATTTTGCTTTTGTATATATTTATTATACTATGAAGTTGAACTTTATACATTGGGCCTCCGATCATATAATATAAAATTTTTGTTCGCTTAACAGCTCAAATAAAATATATTTTTACGCTCAATAGTGTACGAAGAGTAATAGTGTATAAAAATATAATTAAAAGATAAAACTTAGTTATAATTGTCGATGAGTTGCAGTGCAGTTATTTATCTGATTTGT
>JAQIXJ010002973.1:0-14108 GCA_034700185.1 Phthiracarus laevigatus
GGGTTGAGTCGGGTTGGGTAGGGTTGGGTAGGGTTGTGTAGGGTTTGGTCGAGTTGAATCGGGTCGGGTCGGGTCGGGTTGGGTCGGGTTGGGTTGGGTCGGGTCGGGTCGGGTCGGGTCGGGTCGGGTCGGGTTGGGTCGGGTCGGGTCGGGTCGGGTTGGGTCGGGTTGGTCGGGTTGGTCGGGTTGGTCGGGTTGGGTCGGGTTGTGTCGGGTTGGGTCGGGTTGGATCGGGTTGGGTCGGGTTGGGTCGGGTTGGGTCGCGTCGGGTTGGGTTGGGTCGGGATGGGACCGGTTGGGCAGGTTTGGAGGTCACTCGAGGGGGTGGACATTATGTTGGCAAACCCCAACTTATTTAGGAATGGTCAAAAATTTTATATAGTCATTCGACATCTATGTAGTTCAACTCACTTTACGGACCAAAGTTAAACAAGGTGTGACTCTAGGGGGTTGGCATCGACTTGGAATACCCATACATATTTAGGTGGGGTCAAAAAAATTAAATATCAATACCAAACCTTTTTTATTCAAACCAGGTCGAAGAACTGGGTAAAATGAGGGGTCACCGGGGGGAGCAATCCAGTTGGCGAATCCCCACTTATTTAGGAGGGGTTAAAAATTATATATAGTCATGACATCTGTATCGTTTATCTTTCCTCACGGAACGTAGGTGAGAAACGGGTAACTCGAGGGGTAGTCATCGAGTTGGAAAACCTCCACATATTTAGGGGTCAAAAATATTAAATATCTATTCCAAAACTATTTTATTCAAATCAACTCAAAAAAAACGGAGTTAAATGAGAGATCTCTCGAGGGGTTGGGCATCCAGTTTGCAATCCCCCACTTATTAAGGAGGGTTTAAAAATTATATACTCATATGACATCTCTAACGTTTAACTTAACTCACGGAACGTAGGTAAACAAGGTGTAGTCATCGAGTTGGTAAAAAGTCATGGAGTCATCTCATATTTTGTAGAGGTCAAAAAAAATTCTTTATTTCCATTCGAAACCTATATCAATTAACTTAGCTCTAAAATCGGAGCATGTGTTGGGTGGAGACCTGGATAGGTTGGGTGGAGTCCGGGATGGTTGGGTGGAGTGCGGGATGGGTTGGGAGCAGTCCGGAATGGGTTACTCGACGGGGTCGGCATCAAGATGGGTCGAGTTGTGTCGAGCTCGAGTATTTAGTTTGTTAAGCTGTGGGCGCCCGCCGAAGGCGGGCTAAATTTCTAGTAAGATAGTAATTTTAAAAAATTTTTTGTAACATTTAAGCTCACAGTCAAGCTCAAGTTCAGGAGTACATTTTAATTTTGAAGCTCAGCTCAATTTTTTCCAGTAATGAGCTTAAGCTCAGCATGTTCATGCTCAAGCTCAGGATAAATGATCTTTCTCTCATCATTAGTGAAGATATTGAGCTTACTTTCCTTGAGATTGCACTTTGAAGATGTGGACATTAAATCAATTTGGAGGAAATTAATAGAAATATAACGGACGATGAGATAAACAAAAAATAAACAAAACATTCTTTTATATTGTTTCAATTATATTAATTCATCGATTATGATTGATTAAATAGTAAATTATTAATACTGCCATCTAATAAATAAATTATTCACTAAAAAGTTGCATTTTAGCAAAGACTTAATAAAAAATTCTTTGAATTTATTTTTGCGTAACTACGAGTTAATAATATCAATATATAGTATTAATTAATTCAAATTTAGTTTTCACTTAAGCTAAATATTTATTAAGAACGAGCATGTAATTTTTAGCTCTCTTTAAAAAGTCAGCTTTTGTATTTGACGCGTCTGTTACTCTGTTCAATGTGTAGATATTATTTTAATTTTTTAATTCTTTATAATTATGAAGAAATTATGGTACGATAGAAAAATTTTATTATTCCAAGTTTTTCAAAATCTTTTCTTGATTTATTTTTTAATTTTTAGCTCACTTTGTCACAGTAAGCTATTGGATTTGATAAGTCTGTCTGGATGTCTGTAGACTTTTTATACATTACATTAATCAGGCAAAAATGAACAAAATTGGGTCAAAATTGGCTTTAATAGGGGCGAAACAGGGCTTAAATTTAGTCAAAAATGACTAAAAATGTAGCTCTAATGGTCAAAACTGACACAATGGTTAATATAAGGGCAAATATAAGTAAATTTTGCTGTCACGCGTCTTAATAATTAAACTAAATCACGTTATGACATGCGCCTAATTGTGTCTTTAAGAACAGTTTTAATGTTATCTCGTTGACAGCAAAACTAAGAATCAATAAAAATAACCTAAACACTCACTGAAGTGCCATTTATAACAATGTTTTAAAGTACATAAAATTTTTAGCGAAACAAAAATAATTAAAAGTTTTGTTTGTTTAAAAATAGAAAATTTTAAAAATGTTAAGCAGCAATATAAGTTTTTTTTGCGTGGAATGAATGCAAATATTTATTATTCTCTTGACTATTGCACATATCTATTCACTTAAAAAATACCAAAGTCAAAGTGAGCGCATTACTAAAGTTAATTCTTGTTTTATCTCACTTTGCAAATTTGTCAGAAATATGGTTTTGACGAAGTCCGTCCGTTCATCCCAATCTTATGTGAATTAAGGGATTGAACCAATTTCTTAGGTTTTAAATGGATTTTCAGGTCAAATATGTCAAAAATTAAGATCAAAAAGGCCAATAATTACGCTTAAATATTATTTAAAAATAGAAACATTTATCTTCTAAATTGTGGATTTTTATGAATTTCTGTAGAAATATAATATATTCTTAAACTAGAAAATAAATATTTATAGAGAAGCGATAAATTATCCTAGAAATTAAAATATTATAATTTAATTTTAGGGTCAAAAGATTTCAATTCTCAAAATGAGTCAGAAACTGAGTCAAATTAGACAAAAACCACGTCAAATAACCGAACTTACACAAAAATTTTATGCGAACGATATCAACATAACTTGAACCTTCCATATCAATAGCAATAATTTATGCATAAGTTAATCGGTGGTACAATCAATTGATCCTTTAATCGTCATAAAATATATAATGCTAATAAAAATAAATTAAAACTAATTAAGTGTTATTATCAAAATTTAATTTCAAAACCTATTCAAAGTTAATTCGAAATTCGCTGATTTCTTAGTCACTCATTATTTTTGAATTTTATGGTACAGATATACAGCGTGAAATAAAATGTTTGAGACATATTAAAGTCATATACAGTACTGTTTATATACAGTCTCGTTATAAACAACATTAAGTTAGTATTGTTAGTATACTAAAACAATTTTAATGATATTATACTGCATTCTTGGTAAATCGTGACGTAATTCAAAACTGACTAATAAAGCCTCTCTCTCTCTCTCTCTTTCTCTCTCTATGTCTCAAAAAATTACACTTAAGCTGTATATAAGTAAAGTATTCTATTAAACCTGAATTTTAAATAAAAGTATATATTTTTTCAAATGGTGTGCCAAAATGTTTGTAGCAAAATTTTTTTGTTAACTATTTTATTAAATAATGCAAAATGTGATATCCTTATTAATAATAAAGATAATTACGTGCTTTGTTCAATTAAAGATGAATGTATTATTTCTAAATTCATTGATATTAGCACAATTGCCATCGACAGAAAAGATACTGATAATGAACAAGTTAAAGCGGCTATCGATATTAATTCAAAAAGAGTGATTGAAACACTCGATCGATTTTTTCATTTGCGCAATTTGACGGCTGTTTGAAAACAGAGATACATTTAAGAAATCTATTAAAATTTTACTGAATACTGAATTGTCAGATAAATGTAGGAATTCTTATGTCGTTTCGATTAATGAATTCAAAAAGAAAATGTTATGGCCACTTAAGTGTAATCATAATTTAAATAATCAATAAAGTTATAAACAGAAAATTGTTGAAAACGTTTTTTTTTATAGAAATTTAAACTGCTATAGTAAGAATAATATATATATTTTTTGGTTTCGTTTGTTTTATAATTTTTTTTTGGTTATTTTGTAATATAATTAAAAGATAAGTGTTGTGCTATAAATTTATATTTTAATCAAGTTGTCTTAGAATCAGTGGAGAAATTTGACTTATTTGTGATGGATTGCTCCAACTTGAAACTTGTGTTGTGTTTGATTGGTAACGGTAGAAAATATTGTTGATAATTGCAGTTCTTATGAGTTATAACATATACTCCAAAAGTTAGAGATGTTGAATGTAATGGGTTGAGCCCAAATATTAATTGTTGTCTAATGTTAAAAGAGATCTGATGAACTCGGTTAGCTGATGTCATGGTAATATTTTGTTTTTGGTGTCGAAAACTATTATGTCTGTTATCGCATCGAATACTTGTTAACCTATGTCTCATTCTTAGTTCGAAATAAAATTTTCACTTTTTTTGAAAGATTTCAACATTTAATCGATGATACAACAATTGGTTCTACTTATTTAGATTTCAAAAGTAACCTTTTGGCTTAATCCAAAAACGAGATCAAAATATTAATGGATTATAATCGAAATGCATGTTATAATCGAAATCAACTTTGAAGCATTAAGTTGTTTTTGTTATGTTTGTCATGTTAAATTTAATTTAATTAGAAGTTAATTTTTAATAAAGATTAATTTTTTGCATCACTCTGCCCTTAAGTTAGAAAAATAAGTACATGCAAAACAATGTGATATGGTTAATAAAAAGTTATTTTGGTCTAGACTATTTGTAGCATCATTTATTTAATTATTTCATTTACTAAGGTTTTAGTTTTTAGTTTGATACGTGACTAAGCAAAGTTGACATTGTGTTCCTATTTTAGTTAATAGTAGCATTTGTTAAACAGTAGAAACGCAGATAAAACCAATAAATCTTTCGATAAGATGTCAACAATAGTTGTCCGTGAGTTTGACCCAATTATTGAACTTTGAGTTTTCACAAAAACACTCAACAGATTCTATTTGTCCGTCACTAAAAAATTTCATAGCATAGAGTGTAACTCATCTTTGAACTAAATTGGTTTTATTTTGAAATAGAAGTTATGTTTATATAATATGAAAAGTTCCCTTTTTATAAAACTCGAAATATCTTTTTCCGCATAGCACGATTTTCTTAATTTTTTTAATACTACATTAAGACATTTATGTGAAGTGGTTTTATAAACTAGGATTTTTGAATCGTGATGTTTTGGATAAAAATTTTTATGATTTCTATTTTTTTAAACTTTGGATGTATTTATACGTATAACATAGTTTACTTTTATTGTTGTATTCTAGCTCTGTGTAAATATTTTCCGTTAATCGGTTTTATATATGAGGTTTGTAATATAAGAAAAGTTAACTCATTCAAAGGTTTCAAACAAACTTAGAATTTTTGTATACTTTGCCTGTAAGTTTTCGTCATTTGTGATTTCGGTAATTATTACATTATATCTAATAAGTGTCTGCTTAGTGATTGATTAGTTTAGTGAGCGTTAATTTGATTAAATTTCATTTCTATTATCCGCATCAAGTTTACTGAGCTAAAATAATGGTTAGGAGATTTGGTCAAAAATTAAAAAATGCATTACTGGGAGATAAAGGATAATTTAAAAAGATTAAATGACAAACAACAGCAAAGCCTCACTCTGTCGATTATGCTGATGTTAATGATGTATCACAAAGGATGCAAGGTAAGCGTAATTTAACTTAATTTATTTTCTGAATTTTATTTATTAAATTAATAGTTAATTTTTATAAATTATTTGAGTGAGTCTACATATGAAGTTCAATGGGAGAACCACTGAGATTCAGAGAACAGTGACCTGCATTACTCTGGTATTAGTTCGGCAAATATATGGAATTTATATGAAGAAAATGGTATTAAGAGAGCAACCAAACGCGGATTTAAATCTCAAGAAGCTATTGGATTCTTCGATAGAACTATGCTTCCTACCGATATATAAAGAAATAATGGACCGTCTATCACTGAGGTCGATCAAGTTATTGATGTGTTTATTGAAAAGGACTTTTTACAAATTGAGAATGATCATGGAAATAAAGTTTTTGAAATTATTGGGTTAGAAAATAAAATTTATGTTTTAATATTATGAAACTTTAATCATCATTTTATTTTCAGTGACGACAATTTCTACTCTGATGACATCGAAATGTTATATTGGAAGACGGTTCGCGATCTATGGTCATAATTAATTGAAGTTCAACGTTATTTGGTTTTAACCGAAATCTACGGTTATGGCCCAAAGAATAAAAAGAATCTGGCTGAAGTTCGCAATGAACTTACTAATTGCGAATTTTACTTTAGAAGTATATCAAACATTCGCTGATTGTTAATTGAAACAGAAATGATGGAAAAACCGCATTCGTTTTGATGAAAATTTTGACTGGAACTAATAGTACGAAAGACTTTCAGTCACGTTAGGGTTTTGTGGGAACACTGAAAATCACGCAATAGACAAAGTAATTATTAGCTTCAAATATTTTAATTTACTTTCAATATAATTATATTTTTTGTATAGTGTTCATATATGAGCCACAAAATAATTAACGTGCAAACAACACTGTGCCGGCTGCTGTTAGAAATTTAATGGAGGCATGTTGAACAATTATTATAAACTAAATAGAATTTTTGTATCTTATCGAGCTACAAACTTTATAACTAGAGGCATGGGTACAAAACTTTTGTAAACTTTCCAAACATTCGTTTGTTAGGAATGAATATTTCCATATTCGCAATATAAGAATGAACTAAAATTTTAAAGAATAGCTTTCATTTTGTGAAAATTTCAATATGATCAAACTTTAAAAATTTGAACTAATGTATTTCGAATGACTGTCCTTAAAGTAAAGGTCCGAGTCTTAATCACAGTAAAGACACGAAAAGATTGGGATTTGAATGTACATTAAATTATGTAAACATAAAACATATAACTTACGAGGGAATGATCCCAGGTGGATTAAGCCGAAAATTTTGAGACCACTTCCATTCGATAGAGCACTTCTAAATATGGGGGTTTAAATAAAATTTGGATGCCTAGACTCATATCAGGAGGTTTGGGAGGCGTTTTAAAATTATGGGGACAAAATTACAAAAATTAATAACTTATTAATAAAAGGGAATAGAATTATGGGGTTTTGACATTTTGGATAATCATAATTTATTTTAATTTTGTATAATGTAATTAGCTAATAGCTTGTAATTAGTTAATGGGTGGCTAAAATAAGAGGGGGCAAAAACAAATAAATCATATCGAAGCGGTGGCGCTCTGAACTATCACTATGTAGTACATTGCAATGCATTGTAGTCTATGGCAACCGCATCTTTAAATGTAGTGATTATGGAAATAAAACTAGAATTCATTGCATAAATGTTTGTTTAATAGACTGCACTTATTACAAATACAAATGCAATCCTCAATTCAATTCATGTATTATATTAATACTTAATGATAATTCAACTCAAAATTTCATTTTCTTGCAATAAACAAATAAAATTTGGTAAACATTTTTTAACAAAGATTTGTAGACAAAGATGTTTAATAAAATGTAATGAAGACTACTACCTAAATTGTACTCGTTATCATAATGTTTAATTTGAGAAGTTTCTGTTGTTTCTGTTGTAAAAACTGTTGTTTGTGTATAACTATCTTCATAGTAGAAACTCGTTTATATATTTTTGTATGATTCGTAAAAAACATTCTATTAAGTTGTAAATAGTTTTAAAAGAATTACAGAATCGTTTATATTGCATTATGAAGGATTTTTTGAACTGTTCTTCACACAATAGCTTATTATATTTGTTAATTATATTATCAAGAACTTTACAAGGATATTGGAAATTAAATCGAAATAGTATGTTATTATTTTCACTTGAAAAAGTTACAACACATGTGGCAATTATGCATAAAAGTTGGAGCGTTAAATAAGATCTACTGATATTTGCATTATGGTAAATTGATCTATTCCGGAAAGTTCAAGAAATTGAATAAATCCTATCAAACATGTAGCAAACTAGTAGAGTTATTAAAATGACTGTTAAAAAAGCTATTTCAAATAAGTATGAATATTAGATGTTCGGTTTTCTTTTAAGGATAAGTATGAGAACATTTTGATGTGGAACAAAAATACACGCCTGTGGTTGCATACTGTTAAGCATAACTATATGGTTTTGAATTAAGTTTTATTGAATGTTTGTTTATCGAAGATATTGTTATGCCAATTTTTGCTAATATTTAAAAGATTGTTTCTAATTGTGGTTGAATTATCATAAGTTTTAATTTTTTTAGAGTAAATCATTGATGAATTTATTGAATATTTGTTTACTATACAAAAAATCTTTAATGGTTCTAATACGTTAGATAAATATTCTAAAGTGCTTTAAGTTATTACGTTATTTTTTTCGAGAACAAAACATTGAACATGTGAGCATGAAAAACGGACATTTTTTTACCAATTTATAACCACTACTCTAATCACTTGAGGGAGCTGTTTGTTAAGAACAACTTTGTAGTTACGATAATAACTTTTTCTGACCTACTAAGATTTGGGGAAACATTGGGTGTTTGTCTAAAAGAAACATTTGGATTTGTTTGTAAAATTTCATCGAACTCATCATCATTAGTTTTTGACGCATTTATGGCTTTAGTTCTTTTAAGATTATTTCTACGAATTTTTATTCTTTTTTACCATACTGATAGTATCACAATTGTAACAAAAACGGAGAAAAAAAATAATATCTAAGTAATTAGAATTAACATCATTTTTATTTGGCGTATCATTAAAATAAATGCATAGTTATGCATAAAATATAGTATCAATATTAAATGCAGCAGTAGAATGAATCGCAAATACATTATCAGAGCAGGTCATTGTTTTGTTATGAAAATTAAGTTTTAATGTAGTGCTATAAACAAAATTAATTTTATCTGCAACTTTGATCTGAACAATTTCCCCGTTAACTATTTCAGATCTTGGCTCACAAATATCAAATTTCCAATAAATTTTAGCAAATGTTTCAGTAATTTTCTTTTGCTTTGAGCCCAGTTAGGCATTAGTGCAAAACACGGGATTATTCTGTGATTTGATGTAATGCGGTTACGCAATCCCTGCAAGAATCATGAATAACAATTTTGGATCCGAAATATTTAACAGCGCATACCGAATCAATTTTCTTTGTATTTAATACAAATGGGCCAGCTTCCATAAGTGTAGTTTTTGCTTGGCGAGAATTAACGTCAAAACTTATAGTTAGTGATTATCTAACTTCATTAATAACACAATCCTTAGGTTTCTAATGATAAAGAACAATCATATGGCAAGCTTATGTCAAAAATTTATAAAAGCTTATCGTCTAACACACCTAAGTTCCATCGTATCGCTATGTCTAATAAACGATTTTTAGTCAGCAACAAACGCACCGCTTAATACTACAAGTAACATTTTAGGAAATGCAGATTCTAAGACCCGAATCGAATAATTTAAATCTTCAACAGGAATGCCTAAAGAATCGATTTCAGTTTTTAACTTATCAAATTTAATTTTTAGTTTCTCTGTGTTCTAAATATTCATGTTAAGTGAATCTATAATTTCATTTTGTTTTTGTTCAATATTATTTAATTGTTCATTTGATTGAGCACTTTGTGCTATTGAAACTGAGCTAACCGCAACTGTAGTTTTAGCGGTAATAATTACATTAGATATAAGAACTGCCTTTAATTGAAACGTTCACCTCTATGGAATCGAATTTCGCTGATTGCATTTTGGGCTGCAGATTTACAAAAGTTTTTAATTGGGAGTCTTGTTTATAAGCATCGAGACACCAAGACATATAATCTGTCTGACAGGCAAGGCTGAAACTTTCTTCTCTGAAAACTTCGCAATAGCTTTCATAGTGGATGCTTATTACTACTTAATTGATCCCTGATATTACAGGTTTAGAGAACTTGAGCCATAAAACTGGACTTACTTTTGATAAAAAATAATCTACATTGTCAAATAACATTACTTTGAGAAGAAAAAGCATCATAGATTTCAATAAATAACCCAAACGTTCAGATGGTCGCTTTAACCGAGAAGATAGTCTCGGTGTAAAAGACGGTGTTAATAGAGTTGTAGTTTGATCAGGTAAACTTAATACAAATGAAGTTCTTCTTTGTGAGCTCAATGGTTCTGCTTGGTCTTCACTTTCTATTTCGTCAATTGTATCATCGATTTCACAACTTAATCTATTAATCATAGTATTTACAATTTAATGATGATGTGGAAGTTAGTTAAATGAGAATTACACTAAGTACGAAAGGAAATTATTATGAATTGTGTTTGTGAAAGTAATGGGATTATTTACAAATGATAACTATGAAACGATAAATGTATTATGAAACGATAAATGTATTTTGAAACGAATTATGATAATGAAATGTATGTCAAAGAATAAGGTGATGTGCAAATGGTTAGCCTCCCAGGCTAACCATATAAAAAATCCAACTCTTCTATTGTATAATCATTCTTATTCAGACGATTAGACTATTAAAGTAATAAAGTTTAAAAAAGTAAGTGTGCGGTTTGTATCTTTACTTAAGTAGTAGTGCCGAGTAGGTACGGGCGAGAGGGGGCGAGTCGATAAGACACGCTACACGAAGGCTCGCGGAATGAGAAAGAAGGGCGACGGCCCTTAAGGTCTCTCGATAAGAGATTCCGTGCGGCATCACATGCATGTACAGACAGACAGCCTTTATGTCTCCGACCCGTCAGTACAAACCGGTGTCGGAGATCTAACCGAAGCACCGGAACATCCCGGGAAAAAGGTTGCGTATGCAACTATCCCCTTGAATTTGCGATGATGCTCCTGGCAGGCGTTTGCAATTGATGGTAGCTAGGGTGGGACGAGAAGCATCTACCCAACGAGTGAATGCCCGAAGGAAAAAGAGCACTCTTAATAGTCTACGCTGCCAACACCAACATCTATAACTACTATTTTTGGATTTATATTTAAAAAGATCTGCAGCTACGGGTTAACCAGCAGATGTTGGAGAACACAGATAATCTGGGTTAAGTGCTCCTCGACTTCGAGCAGCGGTCCGCAAAAATACCTGATGGCGACAAACGAATAATGGTGAACGGCGTCTGGCAAATGGCAACAGTCGATCCCTAAGATCTACATTCACTACTTTCGTCTAACGGTGATCCACGCAGAGTAGTCTAACTTACCAAAGTGTATGGTTTGAACACAAACAAGTTCACGTTTAAAAAGTAAAAACAAACAAATCGAACAACTGGTAATTCCGAGTTTAACGCAAGACACAACATCCCAGACTTAAACATTACTTTACAAAAATTTTCTGATTCGGGCATTAAAGCCTAAAAATTAGTAGCCAGTCGCCTCATCAAAACTAGCGAATACAAATTAACAATTAAAAAGAAAATATATTTTTAAATATTTTTCGGTTGTCTATTTTTTTGAAAAAAAATATCTGTTTCTCGTTTTACAGAAATTAATCAAGCCAGAATCATAGCAAATAAACGCCAGATAGTCGAAGTTTCCAGTGACGATAGCTCTACTCAAGAACTTATAATCGATGAAGACTCTAATGTTGATGTGAATCTGTAAATCGAAACTATATTTCAACGCATCAATGATACGGTGGAAGGGACGCTACGGGAACGACAACAAACTGATTCGCACTCTCCTCAACTAGACCTATTTGACTGGACCACACATAAACAACAGGCAACAACGTCGAAAGCCAAATCTGATCACTCGATTATATATCTAGAATCGGAAGATTCAGAAAACTAACAAATAGACTTATAATATACGGAAACATGACAGTTATAAAACAAAACCTAAATAACGCAAACGTAACAGAGTAACTAGAGAACAAAAACGATATCGGAAAGACACGAAAAAGAAGGCGAAAGTGCTTAAACGCTGCAAGCGTTGTAACCTGAGAGGTGATAGCGAGAAGTTCTGTTATTACAAGTTAGATCGATATGGGCACCAAAAATATGCCACGTATGCCTTAGTAACAAACATCGTGCTATTCATCATCCGTGCAGTTGCCGATGATTTGCTATTTGCTATAAGAAGGCTCATAACGCAAGAGATTGTTGGTTCAACCATGACAATAAGCAAAAAGAGAGATTGGCAGAAATTGAACGTAAACTGAGAAACAAGAAATTACTAACGCGATTGCTTCAATCCCCAATGAAAATAATATGTATCGACAACTTCATAGCTGCTTTCTACGTTTATACTCCGATGGCAATAGACATACAAAGTGTTCTAAGCAAGGATAAGAAAGCTTTATCTTCGTTGATAGCAATTTGCTCACAACCGTGCAAAAAAAAAGAAAAGATAAATGGCTTGTATTCTCAGCCAAATTATGTGTAAACCTGATGATGTTTCTAATTATGCTACTCGATGGTCTTGTCTACACGCAGAATTCGTGAGCAATGGATGCATATATCGAGAATTAGTACGTAAATGTGTTTCGGAAATTTTGAAAAATCGACCAGTTGTAGGCATGGGTCTGGACAAAGATCTTCTCTGTCTTGGCATCGATAATCCAGATGAATACAAAATAGATATCTCATCTCTGATAAAGGACCAACATGGGCATTCTGTCAAACTACGACATCTATGATAAAAGACTTCAAGAGTTTGACATCAAGAACGTTAATCAGAGATGCTACCCAGTTATAGATAGCAAATACACTCTGAGAATATATCTTGATTACATCCAACGTAAGATTAAGTAACAAAGCGGCAGTTTCCAGATGATAGGCGAAAAAGCTAAAAGTGATATAGATAATAAAATATTGATGTATTAATCAATCAGTTGTAAACTAAGAAATATGAAATAAAAATATATAATTTTTATCATTTATTAATTGCATCTGTAATTTCTCACGAATTATTGTATTAAATGGTTAGTCCTCAAACAAACCAATACAGTTGTTGAACGATAAGTTTCAACTGAAGAACGAAAAGTTCTTTTAGAAAATGTTAAATAACTTATATTTTGTATCGTTTATTATCTCTCAGCTACACAATGTTACCGAGTTAAAAACTTGGAAAGTTTGCACAATCCCAAGTTAAAACAGTTCGCTGTTAGTAAATAAACTCGGGAAAAAGAAAATTTTTCAAAGGATAGAATCAAATGGAGAACTTTTCGAGGAAGAGGAGAATAGTTGTCACCACCGCCTTCAACAACGACAACAACAACTTCTACCACCAGTGAAAACGAATCGGAAACAACCACAGAAACATTTAAAGGATCATCAGCAGATTAAGTAAAAATAAATCATTTAAACTATCCATCGTTTTTATTAAACGACGGAACTCTTGGCTTGAGTTTTTAAATTTCTGGGACAAGCAATATCCTTTTAAGATTAATGGAATTATTTCTTTCTTGTCTTTATTTGATTTTTAAAGACTAACTTCAACAAACAACTGTGTTTAGTCTTTTCAACAGTAGGTTTGTTTTCAAGAAATAGAATATAGGCAAATAAGAACATCAGAGCAGCAAAAATAAAAGCTATTATTTATGATTAAGTATTCTCAAAAGCTTGTAAACAGTTCGAAGCACATTTTAACTCAATCAAAAATATGACTTACATTATTTTGAAAGAAGCTATTGAAAACTTTTGCGTTAAAGAGCATTCAAAGGTCAAAATAGAAGTTGTTACGATACTTGCTATAGCACTGATAGGCAGCATTATAGCATGAGGAACAACTGATTGGGTCACTGGAAAACTCTGAAAGAAACATCGAGAGCAAAAGTTAGATGCTCATTAATTTGAACTTGTGAACTCACACAAAAATATTACTTATCTACAAAAGGCGATGATCAGTTTAATATAGTAAAATATAGTACATCAACAGTTTAAAAATTTAATACTAAATTGGGTACATCAGTCAACACATTAGTCAAACTTATCCAAGAAAAAGTAAGATTCTTTAAAAAAATTTTCGAGTTTCTAGACGACAACCTTAGGTTTCAGACAAGTCTCTCAACAATACAACAAGTCTACTCTTTAAAATTAGATTCTGCTCAAAACATGTTGATACTGATTATGGACCTAATACAAGAATGGAAGCTTATTATGTCAGAA
>JAQIXJ010002974.1:0-14104 GCA_034700185.1 Phthiracarus laevigatus
CATAAGCTCTGCTTCTCTTAGAGAAAGCGAGCTAATAACTTAGAACTATGTTCCCATAGCTTATGGTGATATAATGAAACCATATGTATTGTTGAAAAAAATAAATCCGGAATCAACAAAATAATCTTATGGAGCTGTTTATAAATCAAATTTCAATCGATGGATAATGACATAATTTTTGTTATATTGGCAGCAATCTATGTACTATCCAACAACGTGTGATGTTGCAAAATCTAACATACCAAATTACTGTGAAAGCTACTACTATGTTGTTGGCGGTTGCGCATCACACACGAATGCTTAAGTATTCATGGTTGCGAATGGTTTGAACATTGTAATGATAAAGCTTCCAGCACATTCAACACATTTTCTACAACCAATATATGCTGGATTTTTTTCACGTGTCACAAAACTATGGTTCACTCCAATAGAAGCCTACACAAAAATTGACATGAAAACTGTAATGAAAAAGTTTAAACAGTATAAAAACTATATAAATACTACTTCCTTGATTAGTTTTCTAAGACTGTATTTCGTTTAATTTGGAAAAATTATGGAAAAGTCAAACCTAAATATGAGATTAATGGATTTCTAAAAACTGAGATGTTTCCAATTGATAAAAATTATTTAACACATCCAACCTAATAATGGTATTACCTTGGACTTACAATGGGTTACAAGAAAAGATTTCTAAAAATGAACAACCGTTCGTATCTCACTACATTAAAACAATGTATAGAATTATGTCATCATCATTAGCAACTCAAATAACAAGAATTATAAATAAAAATATAAGATAATAAAACTTAGCGATAGATATTATACCTCCTGTAGAAAGAATAAAAAGAGGTATTGGTTTCGGCGAAAATTCTGCAAGACCTGTTTTATCCACAATAAGCACAAATGTCTTATCATCAGGTTCAATAAATTTACACAGCAATAAAGTTTGCGAAATATGTCAGTTTTTTGGCGCAAAAAACTGTATTTGGTTGGACTGTTTTACGCGCAATCGTAAGTTACATAAAATGAGTTTTCCAAAGTTCAAAAAACAGAATGAAAACAGATAAAAAAATTAATAAGAAGGATTTTAATTTAATGATTATGTATTAACAGCCCTGTAACACATCGGATTTGTTCCTTCTGTGAAAATGCGATTAAAATTTTAAATTTGTATTAGTGAAATTAAAACGGCCCTTTTAAGGTCCCAAAAATTTTGAACATAGTATTTATTAATTTTGTATGATACTTAACCTTTATTGTTACTTTACTCCCCTACTTTACTGTATTTTCATTTGTTTTAAATATCAGCCTATATCCTTCATTATATGTGCACATTTAAAAAAATTGTCTATAAAAAATTAATATAATATAGTTTATTTAAATTAATTTATTTCAATTTTAGATAATTTATTTAAAGCTTATATCCTTACTTATAATTAATAAATTAATATTAAATCATTTCTTATTAATTTAGATTATATAAGTTATTTTTATAAAGTTTAGTTTAATTTATTTTAAATTAATTATATTTAGTTTTAATGAATTTATTTAAATTTAACTAATTTTACTTTTATTTTTAAGGACTTATGTGCAAATTTTTTAAAATTTTTAGGCGGCACAAAAATGACGCTGTCCTCGTTCCCGGAGCTGGACTCCAAACGGATTAAATTTATTAATTTTAAAAAGCTAATTCAGACGCTAATAAAAGACATTATTAATGTCGAAAACAATGCCCATTTAAAGTTACTCTTATAATGATAGATCTTATATGGATATATTACAATATTTAATAATTACTTATTAATCGTATAACTAAACCCCTTATTTTGACATAAAAGAATATAAAAAGATTTTAGAATGTTAGCTTTAAAGAATAATTTCATATTTTAAAGAATTTATAAATTTAAAATGATTTTACAGTAATTGTTATTCTATTTTTGAGAGTGTATTGAACTTAAAGTCAAAATTATATATTATATAATAATTTTAATTCAAAATTCTATATATTATTGCATTTACTAGAATTCAGCCAATAAAATTCACTGAAAATTTAAACATGTATAGAAATTTTTAATATCTTGCTTTTGTTTTATTTGAGAGTTTGTTTGCTTTATTTTAAGTAATATTAATTTCTTTTACATTTATAGTTTCCGTTAAAGTTCAATATTAAAAGAGTGTGAAAACTTAGTAGACATTTTGAATGTTAGTAGCGGTTACAGTTTTGATAATTAATGCTGTCATTACAACAGGGTGTCCCAGAGGGTGGTGCTGGAGGGGGGTTACCCCCCCCAAGAATTCTCAAAAAGCTGACCCCCCCAACCTAAAAAATGGAAAATTACATCTCTATGGGAGAAAAAATTTTTTTAATGCTTTTTTGGCCGATGGCAGAAATAATTGTCGCTTAAATCCGAGTAGTTTGACCCCCCCTTAAAATTTTGAAAAGTCTGAAAGTAACCTCCCCCAGACCGACACACTCTGGGACACCCTGATCTAAAGTAAAAACATTTAAAGTTTCTAAGACTGTCGATGCGCATTATATATGGAATTTTATGGTAACTGATATATTACAGAAACCGCAAATTCGTCGAATAATATAATGATTTTACCCAATTTCTAAATTCATAATTTTTTTATCTATGAAATTGTTTTAAGACATTTTTCGAGCTTAATATAATCTAGTGATTCAATATGGTTATTAAGTCGTAAGTCATATACTCCTTACTCTTATTCAAAGCTTATTAAATAAAATAAGCATTTACAATATTATGACAACAAATCAAATTAAATTTAACATACAAAATCACATATATATATATATTATGATCATTTTAATCTTTTGCAATGAATCGAATTGATTACAGATCGCTAAAATTGGTTGCAACAGATTATGATTTGGTAGAAATAAAGCTCTGGTTATTTGCATTAAGTTTTAAAGCATATTATGATTAAACTTACTGTAGTTTGACCAGTAGAAAATATATACTGTACCGGTATATACAGTGTATTAAAGTTGCTTTGTGTATACAGTATAACTTTGTTAATTAATTTTGTTTTCGTATAAAACCTTTCAATTGTTTTTGGTTATACAATTCATTATGTTATTCCAAACCCTGTTATTATGTATAGTAATGAATGGCAAAGCTTAATGAATTTAATTGGAAATTAACATTTCAATATAAGAGTCTATTAATAGAAGAAAGCATTTAAGAAATAAAACTAACATAAACTAAATGGTAAACTATAAAACAGTTATATGTCAAGAGGTTAAGCGTTTGACTGATTTGGAACCAAAAAAATTGTAATCACGGAATAATAATTTGTCGTATGCACGACAAATTGCAAAAAATGCCTCCAGTTATTATAAGAGTGAGGACACAAAATCCATTAGTGCTCACATTTTCTAGTAAAGGTTGCTATGGTTGCTATGAGAATATGTTTAGCTTCGAACACTAACGAATAAGTAAAGTAAGTCTCAATTCAATAACAGTTTGCTCAAATCGCGCACCAAATTACAAGCGATCGTATCGCACTTCCTTTTTAGTCCCTAAATATTCCATTTGTTATATCTATATATAATATGACAATTCTCGTCAAATCAATTTTTTTTGTTATGATTCAAACAAAAAGCCCAACGAATAAAAAACCAATTCAGTTACAATTCTAAACGATAACCTTTCACATTATTGTTAGTTTTCAAAACTAATTTAACTTTAAATTCTTTAAATAAAAAATAAATGTTTTAAATTTATTTTAGTTTGAATCTTCGCTTTATACTATATTTCTGTAAGAATGTTTTTCATAATTTCTAAACAAATCTAGCAAATCTACTGGATTATTATTTTATAAGCAAAAATTAACTATTTTTTTCATTCCGTTTTATTTAATAATTCCATTTCAATTTTATATATTTTTTATTAAGTGTATGTTGTGTGTGTGTGTGTGTGTGTGTGAGAGAGAGAGAGAGAGAGAGAGAGAGGCTTTAAAAGGTACATAAAGTACTTAATGTGCATGATTGTCACGCACTGGGATATCTTTTTGATTTGATTCGATGGTAAACTACAAACTAAAAGATATTTTTTCTATAGTATATTGTTGTTGTTGACGATAGTAACATTATTTTAGTTTACTGCAAAAATAAATGAAATAGAAGAAATGAATAATTTTGATCGAACTGTTTATTTTATTTTTAAGCATTCATCATAAAACGTGTCTACAGTAGTAAAATAATTATGTTGACTTTTAAAAGCTTATGGGATTGCCTAATATTTAACGCTACAACTTTCCACCTAAATTTGGTTAACTTCGATTTAATTTATGTATAAACAAAGGAGTTTTGTCTTAAGTCAATACATTGAATCTTTTGTTAATTCTTATAACGATTCTTAAAAATATAATGAAGTTATATGTATTTTTATATTTAGATAAAAAGATTTTTTAAAAAATCAATATTTTAGTTTGTTCAGTGAACTAAAGATAACGCTAAGCATTGTTTAATATAAATTTGTATAATTCGAGTAAATATAAAATCTCATTTATATGAAGTACTGCAATATAGAACTATAAAACAAATATATTGAAAAATCCTCATCTTTTCAAACCCCATTTCATTTCTCCAATAATTTATATATGCAAAACTGGGCTATTTAATAGAGCAGCAAAAACTTTGAAAATGAGAATCCCGTCCTGTCCTGTAGGTAATAATAGATAGCCATGTCCTGTTTAAGAATATTTTTGTCAAATGTGTTAAAACCTAACTAAATAAGAGCAGTCTAAAGTAAATTTTCATTCAATTGAATTTCATTTATTTGTTGCAAACTCACAAAAATTTTGATTTTTATCGATCAATTAAATATTATATCTAATTATCGGCATTTTCTTTTGTTTGTGCAACACTATCTCATAAATTCCATAAAATATCAATCCCAATGTGACCTGATATATAGAACGTAATATATTTAAAAATAAATATGATCGATACTAATAATGATTGCTTTAATTCAATTTAATATTCCAATTTAATAATTAGTAACTTTTGCAAAAAATGTCACGAAGTTTTTATTTTCGATCTCTCACACACATATATGCATCAACTTTTTGTTGCCTATGAATAACAACAATTTAATGCGAAATATTTACAATATTATGTATTTTGTTATTTGCGTAATTATATCGTGTTTCGTATTCATTTAAATAAAACAATTCATTTTGAGTTAATTATATGGTTTGATTATATAATATATGTAATCGTAATTGTTGTTAGAATAATGACAGCTTATTGACAGATGCGTTAAAAGCAATTATTATTAATTTTTGATCAACTCCGGGTAAAAAGTTAATTTCATTCAATGTTTATTTTGATTTTAACATCTTCTTTCCTTAAATAGGAAATAATAATGATTTGAAATTTCTATTTACTATCCATAAGAGATGAGATATCAATTTCATCGAAAAAATGTTGTTTAGAATTTTTCATTTTTAGCATCAAAATTGATTTTAAGCGTAGTCATACACAAAAGGTTATTACTTTTACAATTTCCGTTTCACTTTTCCAATTTTTTATATCATAGTTTAAAATTGTGTATTGTATTCACTAACATAAGGAAAATTATTAAAAAACAAATTTATATTTTAAAAGAAACCTCTTTATTATCTGTTATCAATTTAACTTAAATAACACAATATACCATATTAGTATTATATTAGTTTTAAAGGATTTATATTAAACAATTCATGTGAATTTTAACAATTACGGAATATTTTTAAATTTCATTGGTTAGGATTAAAAATACAATGAAGCAAATACTGTAGAATCAAACGGATGACACCATCAAAATTATTGATGAATAATGTATAACAAGAGTTATACAAATTTTATTTTATAGAAAATATGACATTTTTACTTCAATTTTTATTTTTAAAAATTAGGTTTAATGGTTTGATTTTAATTTTTAGCCAGCATAACTAGGGATCGGAATATTCGGTAAGAAAAATGTTAAAATGAGGTCGGTTTCCGTTGAAATTATTGTCTAATTTCGGTTGACCTTTTTTAAATAAATTAATTAAATTTTATAATATTTTACATTTGTATGTATGTCTTGATGAAAAATTTAGAACTTTTTATAATGAAAATTTTTCCAATCAGCTGATAATAATTTTTTTAAAATCTGCTATTTTAATATTGTAACATCAGTTTTAAATAAGTTGGGTTACTTTTATAGACTAAGTGCAGTTTAAAGTTTCTAAATATGATTAGGAGCAAATAAATAATCATATACTCCTATAAAAATTTATTTAAGATTTTTATTGTTCAAATTAACCTTTCGAATTATTATTACGATACAGAAAAATGTTTTAATTATTCGTAATAAATTAATATACATGTATTTAGCTTATTCTATGAAATTCGGTCGCTCATATTAAATTTCGGTTTTTTCGGTTAGAAATACTGAAATTCGGTTATTTCGGTTGAAAAATTTACCTTTAAAACAGTCATTTTTAGTTAATTAATGCTTATAATAACTTTAACCGAAAGTTAAGCAATAAAAAAAGTTTTCGGTTAAAACCGAAATTTCCGTTCCCTAATCATAACGTTCTTTTTTACATTAATATTTAATATATTGTCAATTTTACTCTCAACACATAAATATTGATTTTATTTTGATGTAGGATTGATTTTATTTTGAAAAAATAACAATTGTAAAGAAATGCAGTTTATAATCTATTTTTTATTTTAAAGTTTATAAAAATGTTTTTGTAATTATGAACATCCATTATTTTAAATAATTGATGAAAATAAATTTATATTGAATTAAATTATTTTATTAAGATATGAGTTAAATAGACGCTCAGCGCTCGAGCGTTTCATGAAAGTGAGCGCTTGAGCATATTAATTTCATCTGCACGGATGGATACGGGGTGGATATTATTGTATTAAAATTGTAGCAAATATTGCTGCGGATCTCGAGTAAAACATAATTCGGGCAAATAACTTAATAGCTATAAATAAACCTTTAAATGAAGGTAAAGGAAGTCAGAATGGGATTTCAGAAAGTGATAGTGTAGCCAATTGACAGCATCGAACATTCTGTAATTTATAGTTATATATTAAATAAATGATCTCACTGTCTCTCTTCTCTGTTTCTTTGTCACCTCCATCTATATAATTGTGCAGTTATTCAATTGAAATTTTTTAATTGTTTTTGCAAGATATTTTTGTCGATTTTTTTTCATTATTTAAATACAGAAAAAAATTAAACCATTATAATATTAAAATTATTATAAGATATTGTTGAAATAAAAGAAAACATAGGAGAGCGAAAGATGACTATACAAATGGACTAGGGAGTAATGATAAGTATTTGCATATTAAAATCGAAGTGTCTGTCATGTTTAGTTTTTAATTAATTATAAATAGAAAACTAATATTCAGTGCTATTAATATCAATTTAAATTTATTATCCTTATCCGTATTATATACTAAAAGAATGATCTTTCTTCTCTCCCTCTGTCATGTTCTCCTACAATATCAAAATTAGCTATTTTTACGAACGTTAACTAACAATATAAAAAATCTTTTACCCTATTGTAGTATTGCGCTAAAAAG
Organism: Phthiracarus laevigatus; assembly: GCA_034700185.1. Classification (NCBI taxonomy): domain Eukaryota; kingdom Metazoa; phylum Arthropoda; class Arachnida; order Sarcoptiformes; family Phthiracaridae; genus Phthiracarus; species Phthiracarus laevigatus. The sequence continues at coordinate 7,604 of JAQIXJ010002974.1, forward strand.
TATAGCGTAAAATGCAATAATAAAACAAAAAGACAGTTAATATAAACAATATAATAGGTTATAGGGGCATAAAAATGTTATTGTTACGCGAACCGGGTTTATAACTAGTTATATACTAATCGCTTCATGTCTCTCCTTTTCTCTGTCACGGACTCCTACAATACTATTTTAGGCTTCTTCTAGAGTATTTACGAATGTTGACTAACAATATCTAAAAAGTAAAAACATTGTTGTATAGCACGAGAAAAAAGTGTTATATGCAACAATAAAACAAAATCACAGTTAATATAAATAATATATTATGTTATACGGGCATAAAAATGTTATTTCCACGAGAAGCGGGTTTCTAACTAGTAATAAATTAATAATTTTAAAGTTTTGCATGTTTAATCTCTAAAGCACACTAAAACTATTAATCGGAGTTTATTTAAAAGAATAATCAAACCAAACCGAACCGATAAGCAACCCACCCATTGTCGTAAGTTCAGTTTGGACCAAATTAATTAATTTTAGATATAAATATTAACGCTTAAAATGCATAAATTGACCACTAATGAGCATATTGTGCGTAATTATGTTTTTATATAAATTGTCGTTAAAATGCTATGAGATTTTAAGGGGAAGTGTTTTGGTTTCCTCGATAAAAAATTCAAACAAAATTTGGTCCGAAAAAATTGTCGCTTATATCCGATGAGTGTCTCATATCAATTCCCACTTAAAGTTTGAAAATTCCTATAAGTAATATCCTTTAGATCATAAGATTATGATAGACTAACTGGTAATCATTTAAGATTATCTGATAATAATGAGTTTTCGCATTTTTTAAGAAAATTTAAGTCGCATAAACTGAATTTTTATCACATAAAAATAGAGTCCTTACTAATAATTTACGATTCATGATATGTAATACAATTCTTTTCTATATAAGCAATCGAGTATATTATTCTTTAATCAACGAAATCTTTAAATGTTTTATTCTCAAAGAAAACAAACATTTTTTCTTAAAATTCATTACTTTAAAAGTAATCCAAAGTGTGTTTAAAAAATTTAAACTAATTATATGATGATCTCTCTAAATTTTGTACTCTAACTTATTGTTTTCAGCTTCTAGTATATTTCAAAGAAAATAGTAATTTAACTCAGAGACGACATATATTAAGGTTAAAGTGCAAAATCAAAATTATGCACTCATTGAGGAGTTGGGAAACTCATTTCACTGTGTGATCCAAATTAAATTTAAAAGTTCCAGACACAGAAATATAATATCGGTTAATTAAAATTATGTTTGATTGGTTACACGCACATTAATCACATTATATCAAACACATTATTGTGATATTGTGTATTCAACATGTATTCAAGTATTTGAAACAAAAAAAACAATTTAATATTAAAGTTTCTTAAATGATCCAAGATCTATAATAATTTAAAAACGCTTAGTGAACCGTTGAAATTGTCAATAGAACCACTTTTGGTTCTCAAATCGCATCAATACTGATTGGTCTGTATTAACACGTAAGTTCTATTTTATATGCAATCAAATGGTGTACACAGTACTGATTTTTAAAAATTTAATTCACATATATATTTAATGTAACTAATAGATCACCCACTAATTAACTCACTGATATTTTACTGATTTAATAAATAGATTACTCTTTTTAAATTAATTTAGTAAATTTTAAAATATATCATTATTAATCGAATATTCCCAAAACAGAATAAGATGTGGGACATTAAGCTAGTCGTTCTTGTTCTATCATAATATATATCAATAATTTTGTTGCCCTGGAAACAGACTGTTTATAATAAATTTTATTTACTTAAATATATGGTTTGCATTTCTAAACTAATATCACACAGCAAAACAAAAATGCTAATATAAAAGGAATTAGTGTTTTACTAAAAACTTATATTTAATGATAGCCTAAAATTTTCATATTCGAGAAATGCGTATAGATTTGAACAAATTTTTGGATCAAAAAATCTTTAAGGATTTGTTATTTTAAGTTATGTAATCTCAATGATAAAATATGCACAATATGTATATAAATTTATATAACGTTACTGTATATAGAGATCTCAAAATTTACGCGATCTTTGTAATATTGAGAATTAGTCTAATGTTATAAAAGTCATTATTAGTAGACTCTACAGTTCACTAAGTTTACTCGAAAATTATGTAATTTTTATATCAAAAATCCTATACCGAATAGATTTTTAAAGTTTATAGTATTTAATATATTTTACTTTTTATTTTAAATTGTGACAACAAATTAAAAAAATTTTGATTTATTTAATAGTTATTGAAAATTTCGATCCATTACATTATTGGAGAACGTTAGAGAATTAGGAGATTAGGCCCGATAAAGGGTTAGATACTGGGAAGAAAAAACTGTTTTCCAGTTAATGGTACGTTTGATACATTTTTTTGTATGTTTGAAAAAAGTTTATAAATTTTAATTTTAATTCAAAAAATAATATTAAATGTTTAAATAATTTCACTTCAGTTTTATTAATACTTAAAATTTTAAAAATTAATATCAACTTAGATATTAAAAACTTGATGTTCTGTGGATAATCGGAATCTACACAATATTCAAATGAATTTCGACAAACTTGCATGCATTTGAAAAAACTCACTGTAATGGGACTGTTAAAAAAATTTTCTTTGATTGTGTTGTGGTTAGTGAAATGTTAGTGAGAATAATCTTAACGTAATTTAATGCTAACAAATTTGTAAATTTAAATTTTCAATATGCAGTATTTAAAACACAATTTATATTAAAAGCTATCCACAAATCTATGCTAACACAAAGAATGTACTGTAAAGTTATAAAGAGAACAATGGAATGGAAAATAATTACTAATGTGAAAATAGTCTAATTTAAATCTGAATGAAAAGGTAATGCAAAATACTCTGATTATGCTTAATCGAAATACGCTTTCGCTGACAAAAAAACGATGGAAAATAATTTCGAATAGTTTCCCTTTAGATTTGATACATTGAAATGAATATGTTATATTAAAGCTGGTGTCATATTGAGATGGAATTCCTGTTTTTTCTTCGTAGCTTAAGCTCAAGCTTAAACTTTAATATAAAGTTATGCGATTTTTACGTTACAAACATATATCATACTAACTCTAGCGCTAACTCTTTACTAATAAAAACGAAACTGAAAATAAAAATACCAATTCTATTGATTCGGATATCTATTGATGTTTGTTTAGTTAAATCAATTTGCGCTTTAGATGTCAGTAAGAATAATTGGACACACTCTTCAAATTAAATATTAAATAGAGAATATCTGCGATAAAATTCCATGCCATTAAAGCTAACATGGAATCTCAATCAAATTTAAAACTACTTCATCAACAATTTATTAAAAGACAACACAACCGCCTTTAACTATAATCATTATTTTATACAATAATAAGATTACACTGTAATAAAAGAAAAAATTTTAAAAGATAATGCGATTAATATAATAAGGCACCCATTATTAAATGGCATTATTTTTAATAAATATTATATGAAATTCAGTAATTTTAACATAGTATTACTTCTTTCGTTCTGTTCGTTAACGATCCGATAATAATAAAACTGTTTTTTTGAGAAAAATTATTTTTTAAACAAAGTTTAAATAAGATATTTTTTAAGACGTATGACATAATTCATAAAAAGGTAGAAAAAGATTAGTAAAAAGTTTATGCAGTAATAAATGAAATATTTGCCATAGAAATAATGAAAGCAATAGTACTTTTGATGGAACTCTATTTTCGAAATGAATTATAAATGAAAAGAAGATAATGACTAATAGTAGTGGCAAACATATTGGTTATTATTCGAAAGTGTGCTTACAATAACTTTTTAAAGCATCTGTTTGAATATTTAAGTAATGAAAGTACTTTACTTCAGTTTAGTTTACTATAAAAACTTGTATGGTTTAGTTTTAAGGCGAATCCGCGTATTTAATCGATAAAAGCATCTAATAATAAACTTACAGTAATATGTGATAAGAGACTGCTTTCCAACCGCGAGGCCTTTCAAGGAAGTTATAGACAAAATTCTGAGTTTTTCGATATCTAGGATCGCGATAACGATAACCAGGTTTAAGTGGTCTTCCGAGTAAACTGGTTCGCGACACTTCAGATGATGGCCGAGGAGTGCAGCCAAATGGTCCGTGTGATCGGGCATACCTCTCCCCGGCCTCCAGTTGCCGCAATTCCAACAGATCGGCCTCTGGATTCAAGTAATCAAATGAAGGCAGTTTGATATCAATCAACTGATATCATCAAATGTTTAGTTTCCACGATCGTCACTAACAATATCAATACAACACTATTATCAATTAAACATTATATCCAATCAAATTTAACATCAAATTTTCATTATTTCACACTGCATTCTAACAATAAATAGAAACACGTGATCCAACAAAATGGTAATTCATATGATAAATGATATATTCTTTTCCATTCTAATAAATATGATGTTTCGTAAACTGGAAAAACTTTCAAACTCTTAAATGTTAATTGCATAGTATTGATGAAATTGTGCAAAATATCATATAAATAGTGGAAAGTGGTGTGAAATGATCAACACATCACACATCTAATCATTTGTTCGCACATTTCCTATCAATCAAAATACTTATGCAAACTTTAATAAAACAAAAATAACCAAAAGCTTTGTATTTCGATATGAATTTGAAATTAGAACACATTATTGCAATTATGATTAAATAAACAATTTTTTAGATAATAATCATTATGCAAAATACTATGATTGATATTATCAAATAGATATAAATATTGAATGTGGATATAAGATATAATAAGATAAGAGCACAACTTTTAACATTTGGAAAAAATACTTGTCTCTAAAATATGTGAGGGTTTGAATATGGTTTGAACGAACGTAAAGTTCATCTAACAATACATTGTTGATAATACCAGTACAGTATAGTTCTTTACGGGTGTGTTGTGTATTGCGCGAACAACTGTACTGCCAACAACCAAACGCAGCCAAACATGACGTCACAAATACACACGTTTCAACTAACTATGCGCGTCAAACTCAGAATAGGAGAGGTTGACAAAAACCTTTATAACACCAGTGATCGAATATATATATATTGGATAAATGCACGCATTGCATTGTTTTATGAAATTTGAGATATTTAATGCGTTCGTAGTCGTTAAATTGCTATATAATATCAATATTTGAAACAATTCAATATGAATATACCATATACTTATACGGAGTATATGTCATTTTGAGCTATAGTTGTCTCTACTTTTTCCAAATAATAATATACCTGTAATAATACTGTACTGCTACATCAGTGTGTCCCACACTCTGATGGTCTAGAGGGTATTACTTTAGGAAATTTTCAAAATTCATGGTTATTGTGGATTATCGGATTTAAACGATAATATTTTGAAGTTCGGACAATTTATTAAAAATATATTTTCTACTTTTTCCTGAAGGATTCTACACATCTCCTCAAAACCTATTTAGTTTGAACGACATTATTCTGTCATTTGACTTAATATTAAGAAAACTGAGCTTTTGATGTCCAATTTTAATTTATTATGATTTCAAGTCTTTGAACTTTCTTATTCTTGTGTGTGGATCAATTTTTTTAAAAAAAATTGGAGTGGCTACTTACTCTCTTCTAGACTAATTTCTGGGACAGACTGTTTTACTTCATATGACAATATAAATAATAAACATTTTCGTCTAAACCCTATTTCAGTCAACAAAGTAATTTTAAGTCATATTTATTGATTAGAACGATTGACATAATTTTTGCTTAAGAAATGCATAGTACAGTCTAGACTCCCAAATCGTTAAAAATTTTAAGTCCGACTTCGGCCCGGCAAGTTGAAGCCCGGCCCTGCCCAAGCCAGTTTGTTTTTAAAAAATCGAAGCTCTGCCTGTCACGACAGTTAATTTTAACTCCCGACCCGGCAGCTTTGAATAAAACAATATCGTAAATTATAATTTTTGCTTCATTTAACATCTTCCTAACTAGATCTTAAAAATAATAGTTTATCCAATTTATCAGGTTTTAATTGTGTTGTGCTATGTGCATGAATTTTTTGGAATAATATTAAATTTTGGAAACGTTAAACAGGTTTTTACCCAAAAATCTAATTTGGCTCATCTTTTCAAATAACGTTGGAATAAAATAAAAGTCTGATTAGGCCCAACCTGTCCCGGTGAATATGTTAGGGGCCAGCAAGGCCCGACAAATCAGAGGCAAATTTAGGAGTCTAATACAGTTCAAACTCAATGCTTTATAGTAGTCATCGAGGTAACTTTATAAAATAACGAGTAAAGCTTATAAGTAGATTTGACTGTATATTAGCTTATAATGTTTGTGTTTAATATTTAGCAAAATATAACTTTTATGTAAGCTTTAAATAATCTAAGATAATATAAATATTTACATTAAAAACTCATTCAATTTTTGTTTTAGATATTCCTTCAAA